>VMOF01000369.1:2878213-3080952 GCA_011764245.1 Trialeurodes vaporariorum | reverse complement strand
TTTTTTTTTTTTTTTTTTTTTTTTGCTGATTTAGCATTTTATAATATGCAATTTTTGCAGTGTGAAGTGTATTCCCGATTTTTTTTTTTTTTTTTTTTTTTTTTTTTTTTTTTTTTTTTTTTTTTAGCAGTTTTAATATTTTTTTCTATGAAAATAGACGTGTGAAACTATACGGTGAGATGATAGAAGGTTGGAATAAAATTGTTTGATTACATGACACCCGTAATTATTATTGTGTGCACAGTTTTGAATCCATGATCACCATTGCCTTTTTTACGCGTTTACTGAAAGATTTTGTTGCTTAATCTTTTAAAATAAAACGTCTACACGCAAAACAAGGCAACTCAGCAAGACGCGCTTATTACACGTTCATTTCCATCCATTTTCTCCCTCTATCAGCTATCTCCTCTCTGTGGTCTCACGCGCTTATTTCCTTTAAGAATGAACATCCTTTGGCATGTAGAGACCTAAATGTCTTTAGCCCGACAGGTTTATTTGGGACAAAAGGCGTAAACGGTGCTAAAAATTAGTATAGAAATTAACTTGAAAAAACTGTTATCAATTTACAAGAAGTATTTTCAATACATCAATTCTATCGGTCGAAAATTGTAAAACTTTGCTGTTGCTATGGTAACCATCGTTAAAGTGCCCGCTATTTGAAGTTTATTAATCGAATTGCTTTAAATAACAGGCACTTTAACGATGATTACCATAGCAACATCCAAGTTTTACAATATGCGGCAGTTGCAAGGGTCTGAAATGTTGTGTTTTTTATAAAGAAAATGATAGTACTTGATGAGTTGAGAACAAAGATGCCTTTGATTTCTAATTAAGTCCCATTATTCCGGAGATGAGATTTTGACCCAAAATACATTGTTTTAAATGGGAATTCCGCGTAGTGACGTCACTACGCACACGATTTTTTACAACTTAACACGTGTGTATCTTCAAACCCGGGACACTTAGGAAAAAACCAAAGAAACCATTGTCCTTAGCTTATCAAGTACTATCATTTTCTTGATGAAAAACACAATTTCAGAGCCTTTGCAACTGCCCGTTTGTTGACCAATAGCATCACTCATAGACAGTATTAACGATCGGTTTATCGATGAAGTAAATGATCGGGCTGATACGCTGGTCTCAAAGACAAAATTATTCGAGTGTGGTATTGAAAAGGTTGTAATTTAATTAATTTAAAGCATTTAAGTGGAATCCAGGAATGGCGCTGATGCACAATTTTGCTTTAAGCGTTTTATTAGTCGATTCTGGTGTAAAAACCTCCACAAATAACGATAGCAGCACTACAAACTTTCGATACCCACTCTTAAACTCAATAAACTATTTTATTTGTGCGAGTGTAATGGTGGCATAGGGCAGTATAATAATGGAAGATTACTATCTTAATTTCGTAACTTTTTCTATGCTAGCTGTTAAGGATGATTCATAGAGTAATTAGTCATGAGAGTATTGATCCACATCCTATGAATGGTACTAGCGGAGACAAAGATGCCTATCCAGTATCCAGGGTATGCAATAAGCAATACACAGCATCCCATTCAACACGTGTATCAGGTGTGTTGCGTGTTGCATATACTCTGGCCAGGTATCTTTGTCCCCGCTAGTACGTCACGTCGTGACGTCTAGTGACACCGGTGTCAAATGAAAGTCGTCTTTTATTGGTCATTTCTTGATGGAGTTACAGTATTGTTAGATGGGAATCTCGCATTATTTCTGCCCTACGCAACCATTAAACTCGGGCAAATTAGAGCGTTTATTGATTGAGTTTAGGACAGGGGCGCCGTTTCAGATTTTCTTTGGGGGGGGGGCAAGGCCCTCCAAAAATTTGGATGACCTTTTTTTTTCTTTTTTTTCTTTCTTTCTTTCCCTTGCATCTTAAAAAAAAATCTATCTCTCTGACTTGATTGTGGGGGGGGGGGGGGGGGGCTCCAAAAATTTGAATGACCTTTTTTTTTTTTTTTTTTTTTTTTTTGCCTTGCATCTTAAAAAAAATCTCTCTGACTTGATTTTCGGCCACATTGAAAATCCTTGGGGGGGCAATTTCCCCCCCCCCTGCCCTCCCCCAAATGGCGCCCCTGGTTTAGGAAAAGATTTTGGAAGTTTTTAGTGCTGCCATCGTTATTTTTGAAGGCTCCCACTCTAGAATCGACTGTTAAATCGCGTATGGCAAAAGAGTGTAACAGCCCAAGGTACTTATATTCAACAGGTATGCTCGACTCGCTTCCCGCGCCATCTTCACTCTTCAGTGGCAAGAAAATCTAAAGGAGAATCCAAAATGGCCGACAAAATAAGAAAACACTGGACAATTATGTGGATGTAAAAGAATTCACTGAAATATAATCACATCAACTAAAATCGACGAAGCGAGAAAAGACAGTAATTAGTGAGTTCCACTTCCATCCATCCTGATAACAATAAGCCTTTTCCTCCCTGGTAAAAATGGTAAACAGGCTCTACTAACTTCCTACTAACTTCTACTATCTTTTGGAACAAAGTGAGTATATGTTGGCAAAAACTGTATCAACGTTATTACAGCTTGTATTAACTTGTACAAGCAGAGCCATTAGTCCTGCGTCGACGATTCGACGCAACCCGCAATACACTTGGCTCAAACCTCTCTCGGTCTTGAGAGAACAAAAGAAAAGGAAGAGAGCGTTCATTTTACGTGTAGTGCGGGTTGCGTCGAATCGTCGACGCAGGACTAATGGCTCTGCTTGTACTTGCCATTTTTACCAGGGCTGATCGTGTCCCGCGTCACGTCCAGTGTTTTCTTCTTTGTCGACTATCTTGGATTCTACTTTTTTTGATTTTCGTGCCTCTGGAGATGACGTGCGGGAAGCAATTTGAGCATACCTGTTAAATATATGCACCTTGGCAACATCCCCATTTATCAATAGGCCTCTTGCGAACTTTTGCTACGCGGGATTAAAGAGTTGATTGTTGCATTAAAAACCTGTAAAAATGACGATGAGTACCTAGACTAAAAAATCACGAAATTCACTCTCGGAATCGAGCTTACTGGCGGTTCGTCGCAGGTATCATGGAAGATTCCTATCTAAATTGAGACATACCTCTGTGTTTCCAAAGAGAAAAAGCATTTTAGATAGGAATCTCCCACGATACCTGCGTCGAACCGCCACACTATGTGATATTTGACCGGAAAAGTTGGCAAAAACTGTTTTTACAGTCCTAATGAATTGGAATTAGGTGTGTGTGGGTATTTTTTAACGCTAAATCCAAATTTTGCATCAGTTTTTCAAAATTCGAAAATCCAAGATGGCTGCCGAACAATTTTTCGGCTAATCGGTCGGCAGCCATCTTGGATTTTCGAATTTTGAAAAACGGATGCAAAAATTGAATTCAGCGTTAAAAAGTACCCACGGATGGTGAGTTTCAAGTCATTTGAACGGTGTTGCCAAATTTCACTCGTCGCCCCTACAACACGTGAAAACGAGAATTTCGTGCAAAAACGCAAAATTCGAACTAATTTTCCCAGCAAAGCCGCATTTTTCCGCCTTTTCTGACTTCAAGGCCTATTAGTACACACTAAGGACTACCAAGTCTCATATACATATATGCCCGTGGAATGTGGCAGGATGTTTGACCTTAAGTTCTCGAGAAAATCGGCAAATTTACGTTTTTAGCTAAAAACCTAGAGGTAGCAAAAATATATCAAATTCAAATTAAAAATTGATAAAATAGGCATAAACTGATATTAAATACCTTCAGGAAGACGACCCATGTCCAAAAATTTTGTTTTGACTTCATTTGAAACACTTTTTTTTACTTTGATTATAGCCTCGTGCTGAGGCTTTTAATGGTGGTAAGACTGATTTTTCCCCTGGTGGATTCTAGGTGAATTAATCTAATTTAGACCCGCCAAACACAAGTTTCTACTGCAAAAATTTATGTAGATTCCGAATATCACAATAGTTTTCCCCCATAGCGATTTTTTTTTTTAAGTTTATGCTAGCTTTTTTGGTCAAATACCACATAGTGCGACGTACCGCGCTTTTTGGGCTTTCTTGGTCCTTATCATTAGCCTCGGGTGTTTTTTTTCATTTTAAGAGGATCTGGAAGGTGGGTCAATTCTTTGTTCTTGAGATATAAGAGTAAACAAATAAAAAAAAAAAAAAAAGAGCCCTAAGTGTCAATGCTTCTCGGGTGTCCTCTTGAGACAATGTACCGCGCTTTTTAGGCTTTCTAGGTCTTAATCAATAGCCTAGGGTGCTCTCTCCATTTTGAGAGTATGTGGAAGGTGCGTCAATTCTTTGTTCTTGAGATATCAGAGGGGGAAAAAAATAAAAATAAAAATAAATGCCCAAAGTGTCGATGCCTCTCGGGTGTCCTCTTGAGACAACGTACCGCGCTTTTCGGGCTTTCTTGGTCTTTATAAATAGCTTAGGGTGTTCTCTTCATTTTGAGAGTATGTGGAAGGTGGGTCAATTCTTTGTTGTTTAGATATCAGAGTTTAAAACAAAAAAAAAAACAAAAAAAAGAGGTTAAAGTGTCGATGCTTCTCGGGTGTCCTCTTGAGACAATTTACCGCGCTTTTTGGGCTTTCTTGGTATTTATCAGTAGCGTAGGGTGTTGTCTTCGTTTTGAGAGTATCTGGAAAGTGGGTCAGTTCTTTGTTGTTGAGATATTAAAGTTTAAAAAAAAAAAAAAAAAGAGCCAAAGTGTCGATGCCTCTCGGGTGTTCTCTTGAGACGACGCCATTACGATGTTTCCATTTATGTAGGTTTATTACTGAATTTTAAACTTTCTCAGTGTGATTTCCGTGATTTTGCTGGTTTTTACATCAGAATGGACTATTCATTTGCTCACAGGAAAAGTTTGCAAGAGCCCCATTGTTCATAACCTGTAAAAATGAATATGATATTTTGAGTGTGGGAAGGGGAACTTACCGCCTCCATTCTTGTAGCATAGGTAAGGGAATCTCCAGACATTGGCAAGGTCGACGGCGAATCCGATAACGGAGAGGAGGAAGTCCACTTTGCCCGACCACGTCTCTCTTTGGTCCTCATCGAAAGAGCCTTCACGCCCGGGCCCCCTCCCTCCCAGAACTCTGCTCTTCTCGCCCGTGCCCGTGACCGTGCCCCCCGCCACAGAACTCCGATCCATTAGCCGCTCACGATCACCGTCCTCTTATCCCACCGCCGATGGCTCCATCCTGGCATAGAAGTACAGAAAATCATTTTCAAGGATTAGACACAAACATTATCAAAAATATATCCAATACTCTAATACTTATTCAGATCGCTCATGCTCAGCAGTGGCGGCTCGCCATGTGAGGCAAGTGAGGCGACAGGGAGCCATCGTCTCACATTTTTTGAAGTTGGAGAAAGAAAACAGATTAAAAAAATAACTTATAAAGGTTGAAATGGTTATGATTCCATTTTCCTTTGTTTCAATAGTCCAAAAAGTATGAATGGAACACAAAATTTTCAAAAAAGTTTATGTGAAAAGCATTTCAAAAAAAATCCTGTGCACCTCTTCATTTTCGTCGCCTCACCTCCACGAGCCGCCAGTAATGCTCAGTCATAATAGTCAAAGATTTGCAGAGCTCGTTTCGAAACTCAGCCAATAATCTTTGCAGTAGCGTCATTTGCGGGGGGCAGGGGGGGGGGGCTGCCCCCCCCCAAGGGTCGGCCAAAAGTGAAAAAGTGATGACTTTTTTTTTTTTAACTAAAATTTCGGTAATTAACAAGTTTTATTGGAATTTAGGGCCGTAAATAGAATATATATATATATATATATATATATATATATATTATATATATATATATATATATATATATATATATATATATATATAGAATATGCAGGGCTGTAGAGTGTCTAAACTAATATTAATGAGCAAAAAAAAAAAAAAAGTCGTCACATTTTTGCCCCCCCCCCTAAGCCGAACCTGAAATGACGCCCCTGAATCTTTATAGAAGTTTTAATGGAGCTGTTGCAAACTTTTACTAGATGCTTATTAATAGTTGATAATGGGGTAAGACCATGTAAAAATAACGATTAGCTCACTAAAAACCACCGAAAACCACTCCTAAACTCACAAAATGCTTTTAAACGCGAGACCGAAATGGCGCACTACGTGTCAGAATGCACATTTAACTACCGTAAAGTCGAAAAATGAAGTAAAGAGAAAGTGAAATCTGACAACGCTATTCGATACTAGATAGTTTGGAGATAAGCGCAGATAGTCGAATTTTAGGGACAAGAGATTTCTGTATACTTCTTTCAAGATGCAAGTCGAAAATACAGGGCACAAGTCCTATTGCAGAGCATTATATTTGTAAGAATGAAGCTAAGTTCCTGGAGAACCGTTGCACCGTTCGGTAGGGGCCTGGTACCGATCGGTAGGGCTCGGCTTCAATGCTTCGGGAAAAATATAAGTTTTTCCGTGCGGGTCCCGCGTCCCTTTTTAAAATGCTAAAAACTTTTCTCTGGAAAAGTTGTGCGAGTGCGAAAAGGATACGAATCAGTTCGTTTTGCAAGGGTGGGAGAGAGAAGCGAGATTTTGTCATCCTTTTTTAAATGCATACGTGCGGACGAGCATAGGATTTTGTACGCGTGTGAGCGAGAAACGTGCTGCTCTGTCAATTTTTTTTTTTTTAACTTGATCGAGCGATTTGACGTTACCGTGGCGATTGTGATCATATGTTTTTTGCGCGGAAGGACCAACGACCTCTATATAAGACCGGCGAACGAATACGAACCAGCGTAACCCGCAAGAAGGAAAGTTAGGTTAGGAATAGAGGTGCTTGGCCGGATAGGAGCACCTCTGTATACACGTATTTTCATGTAAATGTTCTCTTCCGTTTTTCGCTTCTAAAACTCCTAATTTTACACGGATTTTGCTTTTCTTGGTTTTAATAGAAAGAGGATAGCTTGGGCTTTGACCTCCGCCCTACCGGGTCCGGTAACATTTTTTCGAAAATATATGGAAAATATAAGTCGTTGAAGTGGACACCCGTTGGTATGCTCTGAAGACCTTGCAAATCAAGTTCGCCTGATTACGACGATTCAATCTGTCTACAAATCGGCTTTTAGTCATTTTTTGAGTCTACTCCTTCACTCTCAGTCCTTTTAGTGCTAGATTCTTCAAAATCCGAAAAGTTTTAGTGACTGAGGAGGTAATTTTTCTATACTGTGTAGTGTGTACCAGTAAACCCTCCTGTGTTAGAGTTCGTAGTTACTTAACTTGAGTTCGTAATTTCTGTACATTTCCCTTCTGGATGATTTTTCATTCCTAATATTGTTTTATCAATCTGCGCCATCATCAGTGTCTAGTAAATACTGTGATTGTGGTGAAACCCGCCCGCCGTTAACTCAGGATGTCGGATCGAGCCGACCACTGAAAGGGTTCTGGTTAGTCATCATCAATTTTGTGAAGTACTCATCATGTCAGGAGTGATTCCGTCTTATTCCTTTGTTTAGTCGCAGCATAATTCAGCCTTGAATCAGGATTCATCGTAAAATTCCTCTCTTTGAACCATCCATGGTTTTTGCGCATTCTTCGGAATCATAAAGGTGAGCTTGGAGGGGGAGGCTGAGAGAATGGCCTAGAAGATTTGGGTCAAGATTTCTACGAACAGCACCTAGAGGCTCATTCAGTCAAGTTCATGAAGTCGTATCGGAACGTATTAGATGGCAGTTATATGAGGGGCCATTTTTCTTCATCACCTATTTTAGCATTTTTAGCTGCTGTGACTCGGACTGCTGTGAACCGCAGTCGCTTACGGGAACACTTTGGGAAACGGACCGAACCGCCATAAGCCGCAATGAGTGCGAGTGAGAAACCTTAAAACGTGAAGAGTCTCTCTCTCGCACTCCCAGTCGCTTACGGGAACAATTTGGGAAACGGACCAAGCCGCCATAAGACGCAATGAGTGCGAGAGAGAAACCTTGAAACCGCTAGAGGTATCTCTCTCTCACTCGCAGTCGCTTACGAGAACACTTTGGGAAACGGACCGAACCGCCATAAGACGCGATGAGTGCGAGAGAGAAACCTTGAAGCACAAGAGGTCCCTCTCTCGCACTCGCAGTCGCTTACGGGAATACTTTGGGAAACGGACCGGACCGCCATAAGACGCAATGAGTGCGTGAGAGAAACCTTGAAACGCGAGAGGTCTCTCTCTCGCACTCGCAGTCGCTTACGGGAATAATTTGGAAACGGACCGAACCGCCATAAGACGCAATGAGTGCGAGTGAGAAACCTTAAAACGCGAGAGGTCTCTCTCTCTCAAGGTTTCTCTCTTGCACTCATTGCGTCTTATGGCGGATCGGTCCGTTTCCCAAAGTGTTCCCATAAGCGACTGCGAGTGCGAGACAGACACCTCTCGCGTTTCAAGGTTTCTCTCTCGCACTCATTGCGTCTTATGGCGGTTCGGTCCGTTTCCCATAATATTCCCGTAAGCGACTGCGGGTGCGAGAGAGAGACCTCTCGCGTTTCAAGGTTTCTCTCTCGCACTCATTGCGTCTTATGACGGTTCGGTCCGTTCCCAAAGTGTTCCCGTAAGCGACTGCGACTGCGAGAGAGAGACCTGTCGCGTTTTAAGGTTCTCTCTCGCACTCATTGCGTCTTATGGCGGTTCGGTCCGTTTCCCATAATATTCCCGTAAGCGACTGCGAGTGCGAGAGAGAGACCTCTCGCGTTTCAAGGTTTCTCTCTCGCACTCATTGCGTCTTATGGCGGTTCGGTCCGTTTCCCATAATATTCCCGTAAGCGACTGCGGGTGCGAGAGAGAGACCTCTCGCGTTTCAAGGTTTCTCTCTCGCACTCATTGCGTCTTATGACGGTTCGGTCCGTTTCCCAAAGTGTTCCCGTAAGCGACTGCGACTGCGAGAGAGAGACCTGTCGCGTTTTAAGGTTCTCTCTCGCACTCATTGCGTCTTATGGCGGTTCGGTCCGTTTCCCATAATATTCCCGTAAGCGACTGCGAGTGCGAGAGAGAGACCTCTCGCGTTTCAAGGTTTCTCTCTCGCACTCATTGCGTCTTATGGCGGTTCGGACCGTTTCCCAAAATATTCCCGTAAGCGACTGTGAGTGCGAGAGAGAGACCTGTCGCGTTTCAAGGTTTCTCTCTCGCACTCATTGCGTCTTATGGCGGTTCGGTCCGCTTCCCAAAGTGTTCCCGTAAGCGACTGTGAGTGCGAGAGAGAGACCTTTCGCGTTTCAAGGTTTCTCTCTCATACTCATTGCGTCTTATGGCGGTTCGGTCCGTTTCCCATAATATTCCCGTAAGCGACTGCGAGTGGAAGAGAGAGACCTCTCACGTTTCAAGGTTTCTGTCTCGCACTCATTGCGTCTTATGGCGGTTCGGTCCGTTTCCCAAAGTGTTCCCGTAAGCGACTGCGAGTGCGAGAGAGAGACCTCTCGCGTTTCAAGGTTTCTCTCTCGCACTCATTGCGTGTTATGGCGGTTCGGTCCGTTTCCCAAAGTGTTCCCGTAAGCGACTGCGAGTGCGAGACAGAGACCTCTCGCGTTTCAAGGTTTCTCTCTCGCAATCATTGCGTCTTATGGCGGTTCGGTCCGTTTCCCATAATATTCCCGTAGGCGACTGCGAGTGCGAGAGAGAGTCCTCTCGCGTTTCAAGGTTTCTCTCTCGCACTCATTGCGTCTTATGGCGGTTCGGTCCGTTTCCAAAGTGTTCCCGTAAGCGACTGCGAGTGCGAGAGAGAAACCTTTAAACGCGAGAGGTCTCTCTCTCTCGCACTCGCAGTCGCTTACGGGAACGTTTAAAGGTTTCTCTCTCGCACTTATTGCGTCTTATGGCGGTTCGGTCCGCTTCCCAAAGTGTTCCCGTAAGCGACTGTGAGTGCGAGAGAGAGACCTCTCGCGTTTCAAGGTTTCTCTCTCGCACTCATTGCGTCTTACGGCGGTTCGGTCCGTTTCCCAAAGTGTTCCCGTAAGTGACTGCGAGTGCGAGAGAGAGACCTCTCGCGTTTCAAGGTTTCTCTCTAGCACTAATTGCGTCTTACGTCGGTTCGGTCCGTTTCCCAAAATATTCCCGTAAGCGACTGCGAGTGCGAGAGAGAGACCTCTCGCGTTTCAAGGTTTCTCTCTCGCACTCATTGCGTCTTATGGTGGTTCGGTCCGTTTCCCATAATATTCCCGTAAGCAACTGCGAGAGCGAGAGAGAGACCTATCGTGTTTCAAGGTTTCTCTCTCGCAATCATTTCGTCTTATGGTGGTTCGGTCCGTTTCCCAAAGTTTTTCCGTGAGCAACTGTGAGTGCGAGAGAGAGACCTCTCGCGTTTCAAGGTTTCTCTCTCGCACCCATTGCGTCTTACGGTGGTTCGGTCCGTTTCCCAAATTTTTCCCATAAGCGACTGCAAGTGCGAGAGAGAGACCTCTCGCGTTTCAAGGTTTCTCTCTCGCACTCATTGCGTCTTATGGCGGTTCGGTCCGTTTCCCAAAATGTTCCCGTAAGCGACTGCGAGAGCGAGAGAGAGACCTATCGTGTTTCTAGGTTTCTCTCTCGCAATCATTTCGTCTTATGGTGGTTCGGTCCGTTTCCCAAAGTTTTTCCGTGAGCAACTGTGAGTGCGAGAGAGAGACCTCTCGCGTTTCAAGGTTTCTCTCTCGCACCCATTGCGTCTTACGGTGGTTCGGTCCGTTTCCCAAATTTTTCCCGTAAGCGACTGCAAGTGCGAGAGAGAGACCTCTCGCGTTTCAAGGTTTCTCACTCGCACTCATTGCGTCTTATGGCGGTTCGGTCCGTTTCCCAAAGTGTTCCCTCAACCGACTGCAAGTGCGAGAGACAGACCCCTCGCGTTTCAAGGTTTCTCTCTCGCACTCATTGCGTCTTATGGCGGTTCTGTCCGTTTCCCAAAATATTCCCGTAAGCGACTGCGAGTGCGAGAGAGAGACCTCTCGCGTTAAAGGGTTTTCTCTCTCGCACTCATTGCGTCTTATGGCGGTTCGGTCCAATTCCCAAAGTATTCCCGTAAGTGACTGCGAGTGCAAGAGAGAGACCCCTCGCGTTTCTCTCTCGCACTCATTGCGTCTTATGGGGGTTCGGTCCGTTTCCCAAATCATTCCCGTAAGCGACTGCGAGAGAGAGACCTCTTGCGTTTCAAGGTTTCTCTCTCGCACTCATTGCGTCTTATTGCGGTTCGGTTCGTTACCCAAATTATTCCCGTAAGCAACTGCGAGTGCGAAAGGGAGACCTCTCGCGTTTTAAGGTTTCTCTCTCGCACTCATTGCGTCTTATGGCGGTTCTGTCCGTTTCCCAAAATATTCCCGTAAGCGACTGCGAGTGCGAGAGAGAGACCTATCGCGTTTCAAGGTTTCTCACTCGCACTCATTGCGTCTAATGGTGGTTCGGTCCGTTTTCCAAAGGGTTCCCGTGAGCAACTGCGAGTGCGAGAGAGAGACCTCTAGCGTTTTAAGGTTTCTCTCTCGCACTCATTGCGTCTTGTGGCGGTTGGGTCCGTTTCCGAAAGTATTCCCGTAAGCGACTTCGAGTCACAGCAGCAAAAAATGCTAAAATAGGTGATGAAGAAACATGGCCCCTCATATAACTGCCATCTAATACTTTCCGATACGACTTCATGAACATAACTGAATGAGCCTCTAGGTGCTGTTTGTAGAAATCTTGACACACATCTTATAGGCCATTTTCTCTGCCTACCCTTCCAAGCTCACCTTTAAGATTCCGAAGAATGCGCAAAAACCACAGATGGTTCAAAGAGAGGAATTTTACGATGAATCCTGATTCAAGGCTGAATTTATGCGAGGACTAACAAAGGAATAAGAGGGAATCACTCCTGACATGATGAGTACTTCACAAAATTGATGATGACTAACCAGAACCCTTTCAGTGGTCGGCTCGATCCGACATCCTGAGTTAACGGCGGGCGGGTTTCACCACAATCACAGTATTTACTATAGTCCAGGCAACAGGGGATTTTAGCTTGCAAAGTTTGCGGACTTACACTGAAAAAAAAATCAGCTAAATTTAACTAATTTCAACTTAAAAGTATGGACACCACTTAAAACTGTTAGTTTGAATATTTGAATTAGTAAAATTAACTCCGTGCCATGTTAATTAACACGGCACGGAGTTAATTTTACTAATTCAAATAGTCAAACTAACAGTTTTAAGTGGTGTCCATACTTTTAAGTTGAAATTAGTTAAATTTAGCTGATTTTTTTTTCAGTGTACACCTGAGAGTCGATTCTTATGTATTTTGGGTCGCTGAATCCGAATCTGAACTTTGCGTACGAATCAGAGGGGCGGAAAGGCCGCCATTTTCCAAAATGGCGGTCAAAATCACGTTTTTTCGGCTTATTTCGCTTATAACTCGAGCACCATTGATCAAATGCAAAAAATACCTTAGCACAAAATTAAAGTTTGTTAAATTTACAACAAAAAACTATCAGGCCATTATTTCAAACAGATCAAAACTGAATGCGCTACGGAGCCGCGAAAAATCGTGAAATTCACCCGTTGCGGCGCATGACCGCTAAACGCCACCTTGCGCCGGCCATCGCGCGCACGCTCCTCACCTCACCTTTGCAACATGTGAATAACAAATAAAGAAGAACAAATTACTTCAATTTGACGTATCTTCTTAGGGCTCCAAGCTGTGTTACTCAGTTTCACACCATCCAAAAGGTCGAGTAGGCAAATTCATTTAAATGTGGGAATCAGGAATGTATGCTGTATCAACATTAAACAAATTTCAATCTGCGCCTAATTCACTCCATCGTTCCGATTACATTCGTTTTTTTTTTACCTTCATCTTCACTCTGCCTCCCCCTCCATCCTTCTGAGTCTCTGAGTGGCCCAGCTTGTCCGTACTTTCCACGCGCATGAGAGGGGGAGGGGGGCCTGGGCTGGTTTCGGGGCTTTTCCCTCAGTATTGCGTTCACTTTCAGATTCATCGGTTTCAGACAGAGTGGCTCTGGTCTGTGATTCATCATTTGCTTCATCTCCGTCAGTGACTAGCCTTGGACATATTATTGCTGCACTCACCGTTTCAATTTACGCAATATGCACTGAGCATTTGAGCCCACTTTTTCGGCATCCGCAGGCACCGCAAACGACGAGGCGCGGCGCGCGGAGCGAAAGTTCCGTGAAATTTCAGGACTAGTCCAATGATGGAAATATTGAATAGGGAGTACCGACACGAGCTCAACGAGTTCTTATTGGTTGTTGGTTTCGGCTTTCAAGGACTCGAGCAGGAGTCGACGACATCGAAGGCTCCACACAACACAGTCGATAAGAGGAAAGAGGAGAAGAGGAACGTATGTACGGGAATTGACCGGAATGCCGGCAACGCGCATGCCCATGACTGGTCCACGGTCGAACTTAACCTTCGAATACGTTCACGCGGTCGATTCTTCTCAAATGCATAAAGCGTCCTATCGGTACTTCCTACACACAATATTTTCATCAAGAGACTCTAGTCTGTCTTTAAATAGAATCTGAATCTGGCGACTAAACAGTGATCACTGGATCGGTCCACTTTTAAATTGTTTTTAACCATAGAAAATGGATTTTTTTCTCAATATGAAGCCAAAATTGGACTTGGAAACAAGTACTAAGACAATAATTTCTGCGGCTGCATCTTTGACAGACGACGACGCTGCGAAAGTTTACTTCTTCAAAGACTTAACATTTGGATGAGGTGGTTTTTATTCCTCTCATTCCACAAAAACTTTTCTTTGAAGAAATATGGAATCGTTGGCCCATCAAGAGTATGACTGATGGAACCAAGCAGGGTTGTGAGAATTGGGAAAATTGGACTTGATTACTCGTTAGTCGATTACATGTACTTCAAAAAAAGTAATTGAGACGAATCCAAGCGGCGATGAGCAGCACTAGGACCGATTTCAATGGAACCAGTGTTACAATGCCATTCATTGCCGTTCGTCAGTTTCCGTCATTGCCGTTTCTTTGAAATCAGCGTACCTGCTTACTGCTGCTTCATTCCAATTCCATTACTTTTGAAAAGAAATCGGTTTTGTATCCAGGTTTTAGGGAGGTATATCATCAAAGTACCCAATCGTTTAATTTGACGGGTAACGCGACATGATGAACAAAACGTAATTTTTGCATAACTTTAAAATAGACACTTCAAGATTCCAAATGAAACGATGCCGAAAAAATTGACCGTCAACTACATGCGCGCAATTTTTTAGTTTGGAATTTGAAAGTTCCGAGCATCTCTCGAAAAATCTTGAAGTTCAAATATTTCATCGAATCTATATATTTACACATGAAATAAACCATAACTTCGCGGCGCAGCGCAGCGTCATCGTCTCTTGATGAAAATATTGTGTGTAGGAAGTACCGATAGGACGCTTTATGCATTTGAGAAGAATCGACCGCGTGAACGTATTCGAAGGTTAAGTTCGACCGTGGACCAGTCATGGGCATGCGCGTTGCCGGCATTCCGGTCAATTCCCGTACATACGTTCCTCTTCTCCTCTTTCCTCTTATCGACTGTGTTGTGTGGAGCCTTCGATGTCGTCGACTCCTGCTCGAGTCCTTGAAAGCCGAAACCAACAACCAATAAGAACTCGTTGAGCTCGTGTCGGTACTCCCTATTCAATATTTCCATCATTGGACTAGTCCTGAAATTTCACGGAACTTTCGCTCCGCGCGCCGCGCCTCGTCGTTTGCGGTGCCTGCGGATGCCGAAAAAGTGGGCTCAAATGCTCAGTGCATATTGCGTAAATTGAAACGGTGAGTGCAGCAAAATTGCCAAAGGGCTAGTCACTGAGGGAGATGAAGCAAATGATGAATCACAGACCAGAGCCACTCTGTCTGAAACCGATGAATCTGAAAGTGAACGCAATACTGAGGGAAAAGCCCCGAAACCACCCCAGGCCCCCCCCCCCTCTCATGCGCGGGGAAAAGTACGGACAAGCGGGGGCCCTCAGAGACTCAAAAGGATGGAGGGGGGGCAGAGTGAAGATGAAGGTAAAAAAAAAACGAATGTAATGGGAAAAACGATGGAGTGAATTAGGCGCAGATTGAAATTTGTTTAATGTTGATACAGCTACATTCCTGTTTCCCACTTTTAAATGAATTTGCCTACTCGCCCTTTTTGGATGGTGAAAAACTGGTAACACAGCGGAGCCCTAAGAAGATACGTCAAATTGAAGTAATTTTTTTTCTTCTTTATTTGTTATTCACATGTTGCAAAGGTGAGGTGAGGAGCGTGCGCGCGATGGCCGGCGCAAGGTGGCGTTTAGCGGTCATGCCCGCAACGGGTGAATTTCACGATTTTTCGCGGCTCCGTACGCATTCAGTTTTGATCTGTTTGAAATAATGGCCTGATAGTTTTTTGTTGTAAATTTAACAAACTTTAAATTTTGTGTAAAGGGATTTTTTGCATTTGATCAATGGTGCTCGAGTTTTAAGCGAAATAAGCCGAAAAAACGTGATTTTGACCGCCATTTTGGAAAATGGCGGCCTTTCCGCCCCTCTGATTCGTACGCAAAGTTCAGATTCGGATTCAGCGACCCAAAATACATAAGAATCGACTCTCAGGTGTAAGTCCGCAAACTTTGCAAGCTAGGGTCCATATTAGCTCCCCGTTGCCTGGACTACTAGACACTGATGATTTCGCAGATTGATAAAACAATATTAGGAATGAAAAATCATCCAGAGGGAAATGTACAGAAATTACGAACTCAAATTAAGTAACTACGAATCTAACACAGGAGGGGTTTTCTGGTAAAACTACAAGTATAGAAAAATTACCTCCTCAGCCACTAAAACTTTTCGGATTTTTAAGAATCTAGCACTAAAAGGACTGAGAGTGAAGGAGTAGACTCAAAAAATGACTAAAAGCCGATTTGTAGACAGATTGAATCGTCGTAAACAGGCGAACGTGATTTGCAAGGTCTTCAGAGCATACCAAAGGGTGTCCACTTCAACGACTTATATTTTCCACATATTTCCGAAAAAACTTCCGGACCGGTAGGGCGAAGGTCAAAGCCCAAGCTATCCTCCTTCTATTAAGACCAAGAAAAGCAAAATCCGTGTAAAATTAGGAGTTTTGAAGCGAAAAACGGAAGAGAACATCTTCATAAAAATACGTGTAAACAGAGGTGCTCCTATCCGGCCAAGCACCTCTATTCCTAACCTAACTTTCCTTCTTGCGGGTTACGCTGGTTTCGTATTCGTTCGCCGGTCTAATATAGAGGTTGTTGGGAAGGACACATTCGGGTATAGAAGCATTTTAATAGCGACTTCAATGAAGTCACTTCGTATGATATCGATGTATAGCTTCGACTTTTTATCACAGATTTTACGTAGATGTAGACAATGGGACAGTCACAGTGCTGCTAATGTGTTGTAAAATATTCAGGCACTTGATACTTAATGAAAAATGTGTTTTTTATGTCAAATTGGCAGCACTGTACAGTCATTGATTGATGGCTCGACGAGGTTGCTGTATAACTTCGCGAAGTAGAGCTTCGATACTTTCATATGTATTAAACGCAGATTTATAGAATAGTACAATCAACTAGAGATGATTTTGTTGAGATCGGTGCGTTGAATTGATATCTCGATTGAACCCAGAAAATTTTGGGGCTAGGTTTCGAGAATTTTTAAAGAAACCAAACTATTAGTGATGATGAGTTGAGACGATGGTTATTCTTCTCTTATCAATAATAGCTCTCGAATATTACGAGTAATGAAAATAATTGGTTTCCTGTTAAAAATGTGTTGTTTTTTGAATGTATAAGTGTTTTATCTAAGAATACTACCAACGGGTCCAACGGACCCGGAATATTATTACACATCCTCTTTCAAAGTTGGCGATTTGAGCTTTTTCGTATTATTTCCCATCTCCGTGAGTTTTGATGTTTTTATAAGGTCTTTTTTTTTCAAAAAAAAAAAAAAAAATCGTTAGATTTTTTGGGTATTTTTGTAGTTTTTTAACGATTCTTTTGGTTTGTAAAAATTATACACCTGTTTTTTTTTAATCTGTGGAGTCAAAGTGTGTCAAATTAAATGAAGGCGTTTTTTTTTTTTTTTTCAAAATAGACTGATTTAGTGCTGACTTGGTGATGAGCGTTCCAAAGATAGAAAAACTGTCTCTCTTGGTCTCACGTAACCCCCGCATGTACTGCTATCTCACTCTAATTTCAAAAAACTTATGGAGAGACTTTTTGAGCTTTCCAAAATTTGTCAAAAAGCGCTGAAAGAATGACCCCAAATAATAGGATTGTAAATGACCTCACGTCCAAAAAGCTTAAAAAATTAAAATGTTAAATGAAGTTTGCTTGAAATTTTCCCAGCCAACCTATTTTAACAAATTATTGTCGTTAATAAAGGGCTGTTTGAAAAGGCATACTTTTCCCGCGCAAAGTTTCATTTCCATTTTTTTACAGATTTTTGATTTACCTACTAAAAAGCAAAGTCTTATTGTCAAGTCAGTTCAACGAAAGGTTATCGTAGGTGTGCGATCTCGGTCATGCGTATTTGTTTGCTTACCCCGAACTTCTCATTTTATTGTGAAAGCACGGTTTTTCACTTCGCTATTCTTTCTCTCCTTCCCTTCTTTTCTCTGTACTGTTCTAAATCGTATAATCCACATGCGCTAATACGGTGATCCAAATGCGCCGATTCTAAGGGTTTCGGCGGCTCCATGAGCCCAAAAAAAATTGACGGTTTTGGATCGGGCCCCTTTAGAACGACCCCCCCCTAAAAAGGTTTAAATTTCATGCAAAGGGGGGGGGGGGGAGGGGGGGTTTGTATTTATGCCCCTTCCAAATGATGACTCCTGTTTTCTAAAGATTTGGTGTACATGAGAAAATACCACTTTAGTATTGCAGGAATAATAGAGTAAGTTTTTAGATTTCGTCCTTTGGAGCAGGATTAGATGGGCGAATAGGAAACGGAGTTAGGGAGTGGATATCAAGTCAAAGTCTTAGCTCGAATAAACAAAATCACGCGCAAGACGTGAAACGGAACGCTCGGCCGCGAAGCGGCCACCGGCCTCTAGTCTGACCATAAAGTTGCAAATATAAGGCGTCAAAGTTGTAACAAAATGGCAACAAAATGAAAATTTTTGGGGCTCGCTTTTTTTTCTGCCCTTCTTTTTGCCTACTTTTTACCTCCACCTATATGCCTATTTGTGTCTATGTCTCAAAAGTTGCAACTTTATTGCATCTCGAGAGTGGAGAATTTGTCCATATGCTGTTAAAAAACTGCCGTTTTATTGCAACTTTGTTGCCATAAATTGCAAAATTAAGATTGAAAAATGCTTCATGGGACACACAATAATTCGAAAATTTTCATGCATTGAAAAGAGCAAGCTGCAACGCTGCCCGATTACCAGTGGCGGCTCGTGCGATTTGGCAACAGTGTTTTTATCCCATTTAAATACATGGAAAACAATCGAAACTCGAGGAGGCTGCCAGCCTCCGCTTGAATCGATTTTTTACCCAAGTTTAAGTGGGAAAAATGCATGGTTGCCAAATCTCACGGGCCGCTACTGCCGATTAGCCGCTTCGTCATGATTCGTTACGATGTTCAATTTTAAAGTGAAAGAGAATATGAAGCTGTTGCAAACTTTTGCTACAGGCTTATCAATGGTTGATTATGGGGTAAAACCCTGTAAAAATGACGATTAGCGCACAAAATAATCACGAAATCCCACAAAATAATCACGAAATCCACTCCCAAACTCATAAAATGCGTTCAAACCAGAGATTACTAAGCCTTAGAGATATATGGCACTTCCTATCTCCGCCGTGTTAAAAAACCGTTGGCCGGGCTCCGTAAAAAACGCCTGCAGAATGGCCGTGATACAACGTGCAGTACGCTGGTGACCGTAAACATTGTTGTTATATTCATGTTGTTGGAAATGAGGTTAGGTTCTCTGTCGCATACAAATGTTTGTCATTTAATGGCCGATGGGATGATTAAAGTGACTTAGAATTTCAGATTCACGTTCAAAATAAACACAAAGCTCATTAAACTTCCCAAACACTTTATTAATCTTAGTAATTTAGTTAGTGGCGTTGCTGTCAAACCTCATTTCAAACAACAACAGTAGTAACAATGTTTACGGTCACCAGCGTACGCCACATTGCATACTTCGTAGGAGTCGAATAACACTTTAGAATCGTTATGCCATATCTCTTAGGCTTAGTAATCTCTGGTTCAAACGCGTAAATCTTACGGCAATGGGGCTCTTGCAAAATTTTGCTGTGAGCAAATAAATAGTCCAATCTGGTGGGGGGAAAAAAAAAACCCAGCGAAAATCACGAAAATCACACTGAGAAAGTGTAAAATTAAGTAATAATAAACTCTTATAACGGCTATAACGGTAAGATCTTAATGGCGGTTCAATGCAGGACGCAGGTATCATGGGAGAAATTCTGTCTATCTTGCCACTTTCTCTCAAAGACTTCTAGAGGTAGTTTCAGAAGTGTAGGCGGACCTAGACCGATAATCTTTGGAATTTGTCAACATTATTTCTGTTATTACTCGATGGAAATGAATAAAAATTAAATTGAGAGTTCACTTTTCAATGAGGAAAACTTTAAAAACAAAAGAATAAAGTCAGGAGCAAATTCGGTATTGATTTGAAGGAATAAAGTTGAAAATTCACCAAAGATTATGGTTTTGGTCCGCCTACACTTCTGAAATTACCTCTAATACTATAATATTAGAAGTCTAGTATTAGAAGTCTTTGCTTTCTCTAAAGTAAACACAGAGATATGTCTCAATTTAGATAAGAATCTCCCGTGATACCTTCGTCTCTCCGCCATTAAGCCCGATTCTGAGAGTGAATTTCGTGATTTTTTAGTGTATTAATCGTCATTTTTACTAGTTTTTATGCGAGAATCAAATCTTCAATCACCTGTAGCGACAGTTTGCAAGAGCCCAGAGGCGGCTCGTGCAATCTGGCAACAGTGCTATTTTGCCATTTAAACCTACGTAAAAATATCGATACTAGGTGAGGCGCAGCGCCTCACCAAATAATCGATTATTTTACACAGTTTTAAATGGAGGACATCCATTGTTGCCAAATTGCACGAGCCGCCACTGCAAGAGCCCCATTGTATGCTTCTTCTTCTTGTGAGGTGGCGCGAGAACACCTCGTGAGGATGATGATGATGATGATGACAGTGGCGAAGCGTGCAATTTGGCAACGTTGTAGTTTGTTCATTTGAATCCATGAAAAAAATCGAAGAATTGGGTGTTCGGTGAACACTTTCGCATTCGATCTTTTACATGGGTTTAAATGGACACAACACAACGTTGCCAAATGGCACGCTACGCCACTGGATGATGGTGATATCACAGAATAATACAATCAGAAAGGAAACTCCCATAAGAGCAATGGAGGCAAGTTTGGAATTTAACGGTACCAATAGGCAACGCTGTGGTCCTATATCCCAACATGGCGGACGTGTGTGATTTGTGTTGAAACTCATTTATTTCTGTAAATTCAGGAAAGAAATCTTAAGTTTCCAGCCTTACTTTTATTCTATTGGCATTTCAGAATGAAAATTTCGCGGATCATGTCATATATTTTTTTTTTTGTGCGCGAATCCAGATGTAAACATCCTATATCCCAACATGGCGGACGCAAAATGAATTTGCTTCAAAATCCGACAGAGTTTTCGTTCTGATTGTATTATTCTGTGGTGATATGGAGCTTATTGAGATAGGGAAACTCAATATAAAATGCGGTAAGTATAATCACCACCATTACTTATACGGTCTCGCGTTTAAAAGCATTCTATGAGTTTGGGAGTAAAGAGATTTTTTAAGTGCGCTTATAGTCATTTTTACAGGGTTGCGCCCCTTAATCAACTAGTAATAAGCCTGTGGCAAAAGTTTGCAACAGCTCCACTACGCGAGTTATTCGCGCTATACTCTGGCAACGTTATGTTATTGAATAGCATATGAGTCACCTCTGCTCTGCACCTGAAACACACACTAGCATATAAGCAGTGTTGCCAGATCGAGGGTAAAAAGCCGTATCATTCCCCCATTTAAATCAATGTAAAACGTACGGCTTTTTCACCCCAATCTGACAACACTGCATATAAGCCTCCATGCTGAATCAACAGCACCGCAGGACAAATGTTACCAAGATTTGAGAGAGAAAAAAATCCTTGCTTTCCGGTTGTTTGTCTTCGTCAAACATTGCAGCAAAGCGCGCACGTGTGGTCTGGTAACGTTATACATTTATACTGTAACAGGAGCGATTTTAGGGGGTTACGAACCCCCCCCCCCCTTAGAAAAACTTTCTGGGTCCCATTGGGTATATTGAAACCGATTGATCAAAAGATCAAACTATAATATTTGGGTTGAACATCCTCTCAATCAAAATTTTGCATGACTTTAATGGGTCTGTTGCATACTTTTGCTGCAACAAAATAGAATCTTGACTCATATGTAAAATTTGGCGAAAATCACGATGCACACATTATAAACGTTCAAAATCCACTCAAAATCCAACTCAGGAAATCACTTTAATTTCAAACAGCCCGCGCTTCACTAGACACTATATTTGCACCGGTATACTACTACATAGACGGAACCACCGTGCATAAGTAAACAACATCATAACTACAAAATGATGGAATTCCCTTCTAAATACATGAAATATTGGCTGCATTTTGGTCTTTTCGTTTTATCAAAGATTACAAAATAATATAAGAAATGTACGCATCTAAACGAAAAATTCCAATGTTTGTACGTTCTGTTCATGTTTACATAAACGAGATGGTTCCATCTATGTAGTTATAAATCGGTGATATAGTGTCTAGTGGACAGCACCCATAAGCGCAAAAATCCGAAAACTAGAACCCAAAAGTGCAAAAACGATGTTCCAAAAGCGCAAAAAGGATCTCGAGAAATATGCCTAAAAGCGCAAATATGCGCTACTGTAAAAGATGTGACCCAAAACCGCAAAGATAATTAAATTGCTAATTCTTACCTGATGCACTGGCAACGCTGTATATTTGCAACCCAATTCTTTCAGATAACTTTCGAGCGTGAGTTGATTGCTTAACAGCTGAGAGTGCGAAGAAAGTAGTTGCTTAAAGTCTCTCTTTTCCTTGGAATTGGATTTTGGCGGTTTGACCCATATATACCCAGTGGGTCGTTAACGACCCACATATAATGTTTTTTTTTGGACCAAATTACTGTAAATTTAGGCCAATTTGACTCAAAACTCAATTTTGTGATCTTTCAGCACCTATAATTTAGCTGGACCAGAAAATTTCACAATTTTTATATTTAATTTTTTTTTTTTTTTTTAACTCTAAGATGGTACGTTTTTTGAGAAAAACACCAGAAAACACCCAACATGTTCAAATAAAGTTGGGCATATATGAGTTAAAAGCACACTTTAGCTTGTTATAAGTTTCTGCTTGCAGAACAGCGATGAAGGAGTGAATGTTTGGATGAGATGAAACAAAATTTTTCCTAAAGTGTCCATGAAACGAAAAAAAAAAAAAAAAAAAAAAAAAAATTCTCCGAAAAAAAAAAAAAAAAAAAAAAAAAAAAAAAAAAAAAATTCTAAAATTCTCCGATTTTGCATTCCACATTTACTCACTAGAGTTAGCATGGTTGCCAAATCAAACATAATAATAGTAATAGTGATAATAGTAATTTTAAATGGGGAAACAGACTTACGAGCAGACATGACTTTTTGGTGGGCTTTTAATCGTTGACAAGGCGCAGGGCTCATCAGAACGTCACCTTTGCTCTTCCGGGGCACCGCCAATGTAATTTTAAATGGGGAAAGAGACTTACGAGCAGACATGTCTTTTTGGTGGGCTTTTAATCGTTAACAAGGCGTAGGGCTCACCAGAACGTCCCCTTTGCTCTTCCAGGGCACCGCAAAAGGAATTTTAAATGGGGAAACAGACTTACGAGCAGCTATGTCTTTTTGGTGGGCTTTTAATCAATGACAAGGCGCAGGGCTCATCAGAACGTCCCCTTTGCTCTTCAGGGGCACCGCCAATGTAATTTTAAATGGGGAAAGAGACTTACGAGCAGACATGTCTTTTTGGTGGGCTTTTAATCGTTAACAAGGCGCAGGGCTCATCAAAACGTCACCTTTGCTCTTCCGGGGCACCGTCAATGTAATTTTAAATGGGGAAACAGACTTACGAGCAGCTATGTCTTTTTGGTGGGCTTTTAATCAATGACAAGGCGCAGGGCTCATCAGAACGTCCCTTTGCTCTTCCGGGGCACCGCCAATGTAATTTTAAATGGGGAAAGAGACTTACGAGCAGACATGTCTTTTTCGTGGGCTTTTAATCGTTAACAAGGCGCAGGGCTCATCAGAACGTCCCCTTTGCTCTCCCGGGGCACCGCCAATGTTATTTTAAATGGGGAAACAGACTTGCGAGCAGCTATGTCTTTTTGGTGGGCATTTAATCAATGACAAGGCGCAGGGCTCATCAGAACGTCCCCTTTGCTCTTCCGGGGCACCGCCAATGTTATTTTAAATGGGGAAAGAGACTTACGAGCAGACATGTCTTTTTGGTGGGCTTTTAATCGTGGACAAGGCGCAGGGCTCATCGAAACGTCACCTTTGCTCTTCCGGGGCACCGTCAATGTAATTTTAGATGTGGAAACAGACTTACGAGCAGCTATGTCTTTTTGGTGGGCTTTTAATCAATGACAAGGCGCAGGGCTCATCAGAACGTCCCCTTTGCTCTTCAGGGGCACCGCCAATGTAATTTTTAAAAGGGGAAAGAGACTTACGAGCAGACATGTCTTTTTGGTGGGCTTTTAATCGTTAACAAGGCGCAGGGCTCATCAAAACGTCACCTTTGCTCTTCCGGGGCACCGTCAATGTAATTTTAAATGGGGAAACAGACTTACGAGCAGCTATGTCTTTTTGGTGGGCTTTTAATCAATGACAAGGCGCAGGGCTCATCAGAACGTCCCCTTTGCTCTTCCGGGGCACCGCCAATGTAATTTTAAATGGGGAAAGAGACTTACGAGCAGACATGTCTTTTTCGTGGGCTTTTAATCGTTAACAAGGCGCAGGGCTCATCAGAACGTCCCCTTTGCTCTTCCGGGGCACCGCCAATGTTATTTTAAATGGGGAAACAGACTTGCGAGCAGCTATGTCTTTTTGGTGGGCATTTAATCAATGACAAGGCGCAGGGCTCATCAGAACGTCCCCTTTGCTCTTCCGGGGCACCGCCAATGTTATTTTAAATGGGGAAAGAGACTTACGAGCAGACATGTCTTTTTGGTGGGCTTTTAATCGTGGACAAGGCGCAGGGCTCATCGAAACGTCACCTTTGCTCTTCCGGGGCACCGTCAATGTAATTTTAGATGTGGAAACAGACTTACGAGCAGCTATGTCTTTTTGGTGGGCTTTTAATCAATGACAAGGCGCAGGGCTCATCAGAACGCCCCTCTGCTCTTCCGGGGCACCGTCAATGTAATTTTAAATGGGGAAAGAGACTTACGAGCAGCTATGTCTTTTTGGTGGGCTTTTAATCGTGGACAAGGCGCACGGCTCATCAGAACGTCCCCTCTGCTCCTCCGGGGCACCACCAATGTAATTTTAAACGGGGAAACAGACTTACGAATAGACATGTCTTTTTGGTGGGCTTTTAATCGTGGACAAGGCGCACGGCTCATCAGAACGTCCCCTTTGCTCTTCCGGGGCACCGCCAATGTTATTTTAAATGGGGAAAGAGACTTACGAGCAGACATGTCTTTTTGGTGGGCTTTTAATCGTGGGCAAGGCGCACGGCTCATCAGAACGTCCCCTCTGCTCTTGAGGGGCACCGTCAATGTAATTTTAAATGGGGAAACAGACTTACGAGCAGCTATGTCTTTTTGGTGGGCTTTTAATCAATGACAAGGCGCAGGGCTCATCAGAACGTCCCCTTTGCTCTTCCGGGGCACCGCCAATGTAATTTTAAATGGGGAAAGAGACTTACGAGCAGACATGTCTTTTTGGTGGGCTTTTAATCGTTAACAAGGCGCAGGGCTCATCAAATTCTTCTCCGATTTTGCATTCCACAATTACTCACTAGAGTTAGCATGGTTGCCAAATCAAACATTATTTTTTAATAGCATTGTGACTGAAAGTGTCCTCAGTAAAATGCACCCATTTACGCAAATTTTTCTAGCCCAGAACATGGCCATATGCGCAAAAGAGTATTTTGCGCATTTGGGGATTTGCGCTTTTGGGATTTGCGCATTTGGGCATTTACCTGTCTAGTGTAGCGCGGGTTGTTTGAAATGGAAGGTATTTTCTGAGTTAATGAATGGATTTTTAAAGTTTTAAATGCGCGCATCGTTATTTTCGCCGAATTTTACGTTAGAAACAATGAGTTATATTGATGTAGCAAAAGTACGCAACAGACCCATTGGATAAAATAGAAGTTTGAAACGTGGCACGCGTTTTCAATGCTAGCAAATCGTGGAATTTCGATGTTCGATAAAAACAACTGAACGTATAATAAGAGAGACTTGGGTATTTTCATGAAGAAGATATTATTACTGTAGAGTTTATGTAGAGAATTAAGACAAGAGGAAAGTCTATCTCTGATTTTCGCTTTCCTATTCTTTTCGGCCACGCTCAGTCTGGTCCGGTCCGGTTGAACCCTTGGTGAAATCCTGGCGGAACCCGAATGCGGACCGAAGAACGTAAATACAAGGGTCAGTGTCTCGAATCGCCAGTGCAGTTCTCGTCTTCGATTGGGTCTGCATGCTCTCATTTTTTCTTCCTTTCTCGTTTTTTTTAAAGTTTCCTTAATTCAGTGTATAGTGTTTTCGTGTTTTTTTTGTTTTATTTTAAACTATTAAATATTTTCCTTTAATTCAATACGTTTAAGAATAATAACTCCCCACTAGATATCGAAAGTTTTTGAAAGATAAGTCTTAGTGCTTATTTCAAAAAACGCGTAAATAAGAAAATTGCTGGACTAGGCTAACGATAGTCTCGCGCCGAGTTATCATTTCTAAACTGTATTTTTCATTTTGATCCAATCGAATCCAAAGATCGAAAAAAGAAAAATTAGGTCAATAAGGAGCAAAAACACCAAATTCGCCCGCCCCGTTCGTGAGGGCTAGATCCGCCTCTGAAACAATCTTTTATCAAGAATTTTAGAGAATTCGGCGAGACATTTTTTTTTTTTTTTTTTTTTTTTTTTTTTATAATCTGAGATGTTTTCTTTTTTTTTTTTTAAATGGCAATAACGCGTCAAAGGTCTCGGAGGGAGGGGGGATTGTTCCACCTTTCATGCATTGCGCTAAGTGATCATAACTTCGGATCGTGGAAAAAGGAAAATGCTCCTACGCAGTTGATGGTGTTTTCGGAGCAAACAAGGTTAAACACACTTAAGAGAATGATTTCTATACGAATCTAATTACACTGATATTGTGTGCCGCAACAGGTTCGATCACCTCGTTTCGACTGTCAGACATAGAAAGTGCTCGTGACGTAAAAATTGTATTTGTTTCGAACTTGTTGGTGCTCTTCAGTGGCGAAGCGTGCTCTCTGGCAACGTGGCATTTTCTACATTTGAACGCATAACCAAAAGTCGACTTCGATGGTTATTGCCAATTCCTTTTCTTTCGATAGTTTTCATGGGTTTAAATGGTCCCAAGTACAACGTTGCCAGATTGAACGCTTCGCCACTAATGCTCCCAACTTTATTTTCAAGTGAATTTACAACAGATTAGATCCTTTCCATAAAGCAGTAGCAAAAGTTTCAGCAGACCCATTCTTCATGTCTGTTACGCAGATTATGCCTGATGCATTGCCTCTTTAAAAACAACTCTGAAACGACAAACTTTCCAGGCCTAACTTTGAGCTTGAAATAAACTGTAGGAAATACATACCCCACGAACACTTTCTCACATCAAAATTATTCCGGGAGAGACCCCCAGATTCCCCTTTAATATTTTGGGGGAGATGGAGACCCCCACACTTAAATAATATTCTGGGAGACCCTCCTTAGCCCCCTTGCCGGGTTAGTTCAAAGGAACACCGCTTATTTCGTTTAAACACATGGGGAAGGTATAGTTAACTGTTCGTACTCGGAGGAGTTGGAATTGCCTATACGACAAATTGAAGGCGCCCGAACGAAACCTTATCTTAAGAAGAGGAACGAGTATACTCGGGCTTGGCCCGTAATTAAGGGTTAAAGGCAAACAGTCAGTGGCGTAGCGTGCAATTTGGCAACGTTGTAATGTGTCCATTCAAATCCATTAAAAATATCGATCTACTGGATGTTCGGTGAACACCTTCGCATTCGACCTTTCGCATGGGTTTAAACGGACTAATATAATGTTGCCAAAAAGCACGCTACGCCACTGCAAAGAGTAAACAAGAGTCGCAATTGAATGGAGGGCCTGCGTGGTCAACGCAGATAAGAGATCGGAAACGCAGGCTGGCCTCTGATTGGCTGGAATCCTGGTGCCAAACTGTTTTTAGGCCTTATGGAAATTGATGATTGAAGTTGGAATCATACTTGGAACTCCTGAGTGTTATTATTTCATTTTGATAAGTTTTCGACACAAATGTCGGTTTCCGTACCTTCTTAATCTTTTGTGAGGAATTGAGGATATTGAGACGTAAGAATTCAAACAGACACCGTCCGTGTTTACTGTTTATTTGTTTATGAAGTCAGCTGTGATGAAAGACGGCCGCGTGTTTATTTGAATGTGCCGCGCTAATTTTGCGAAATATCGTGCCCTTGGTGGAAAGATACAGGGGTGAATAGTGTCAAGTGTTTTTCGCAATTTGTGAGTTTATTAATAAATTTTGGTGTTTTCTGATGCTGCCATTGTCATTTTTACACCTTTTTACATAAGAATTGATACTTTAAAACGCTCTAGCCGAAGTGTGCAACAGACCCATTCCGAGGACGAGAAGGTCAACCGTGATGGCCGCATCAAACACCGAAATTAAAGCCATCGAAGAAATTCGGAAATTGCCATTAGAATGACTAAAAAGCTCATAGTGGTCCATAAACACCATCAAAATGAGCACATTTTGAGAGTGCAAACAGAATTAAAATGCGACAAAATATTACGTAAAAAAATAATCAAAATCGCCATCGCGATGACAAAGCAAAATACGACTATTCTTATTCATTCAATAGTTATCATTACTGATTATTTTGTTTCATAAATAGAGAAAGAACGTGGCCTAAAGAGAGGAAAGGTCGGGAGGCAAAGGGCGGGGGCGGAGGGAGGAAGACGAGAAATAGGTTCGGTCGCTCGTTTGTGAGGAGAGGAAGTAGCGCACCGAGAGTTTCTTCATCTCTCTCTTTTCTCCATTAAGAAACGTATGTTAGACATGGATGGACAAGGGGATAAAACCCCCTCCTTCTGTCCTTTTCCTACTCATACATTCAAATGGGAAATGAGAGAGATGGAAGAGATCCTGGTTGCGCCAGTGAGGAGAGGAAGTAGGGGTAAACATTCAAATTCCATTCCCCGAAGCCCGAATACCCATTGCCGTTCATCTCTCTCCCGCGTGTATATCAACTCCGATGTCCACTTACAAAGCTAGAGTCAATCAATTACTATGAATCACCTCGCAACTTTGAACTTAAGATGATTCCAGGGTCGAATAGTTCCAACAGTGGACACCACGTCGCGCTGCTCAAAAAGTCAGCAGTTTTCTGCTAAATTTGGTAATTTAACGCTAAAAACACACATTTGAGGAACGCCAGCACCTACGAGCATACTTCAGGAAGATACCCTGAAAGCAGTGGCGGCTCGTCAGGTGTAGTTAGTGTAGTGGCCCCAACACCCACTTTTTCAATGTTTCTTTTTTTTTCAAATTTTCAAAGATAATGGTCGCTCTTGATTAAAAATGATTGGGATTTCGGAGAAATTGAAGGGCGAAAAGAGAAAAAGGAGTTGTAAAGAGCACCGTAAAAACAAAGTTTCTTAACGTTTTCGTGTTTTTAATTTTTTTATTTTGATATTTAAATAAATCTTGGTCTCTAAGGCTTGAAAAAAGACGTTTTTATTGCAGGTTTTGCTCGGAAATTTATTTATGTTTTTAATTTTTTTACTTTGTTTGGTTATTGGTGAGGGGGGGGGGGGATTTGTTATTACTGTACTGTCGGAGGAGAACTTTCGTGTCACGGAATAGTTAAAACTAGCTTTTAATTAAATCTAAGGTAGGTCAAATACTCGAAAACTTTGCGCGGGAGGACCCCCAAACCCTCTTACTACTGAGAGCATCTTCCCAGACCCCCCACAACTACACCTAATTTTTCAGTCACGAGCCGTCACTGCCTGAAAGTTTTAGGCTGAAACGCTCAAAAATAAAGCCGGAAATCATGAAATACGAAACTTTCCGTAAGCCGCAATGAGTGCGAGTGAGGCAGATAGACGTGTCATCACTCGCGCTCACTCTCACTCACTAAACTTATGGCGAAATGAACTTCATAATTTACGGCTTTAATTTTAAAGCAATTTTGCTCATTTGGGCTCAAAACTTCATAAAAAAAAATTTGCAGGTGCTGACGTTATTTGATTTTGCGTTTTATCTATGGTTCCAGTTTAAACCGCCAAAAACACGACTTTTCCAAAAAGCTACTAGTGGCGCGCCTATCCATCGGATTGAAATCTGGAAAAGTTTCGTCTGGAATCACCTTAAATATCTCGAAAATGAGCACATGAAGCAGCGATGGTGTGGCGGCCGTGAGGACTTTCGTTCAGCTTAATCTGAAAAACAACATACTAATATTTCATCAAATTTAATCGAGAGCCCATAAGATCCGTGTGGTTTTCCTTCCATAACATTTGGTTTGTAATTGAGGCGGTGGCTGCAATAACAGCACATAAAACATGAGGTATGCTCCTTCTGAATAATTGACGCTGTAAAAGAAGAGGATTTCTTGGGAAGAGCGCACTTTTCGTTTTATGAGTACTTATTGAAGGGAATTCGCAGTTGAAGGGAATGGGTCTATCGCATACTTTTGCTACAACAATATAGAATCTTGATTCTTTTGTAAAATTCAGCGAAAATATTGATGCTCACATTAAAAACTTTGAAAATACACTCATTAACTCAGGAAATCACTTCAATTTCAAACAGCCCGCGCTACACTAGACACTATTTGCACCGATATACTACTACATAGACGGAACCACCGTGCATAAGTAAACAACAGCGTAACTACAAAATGATGGAATCCCCTTCTAAATACATGAACTATTGGCTTCATTTGCTGTCTGGTCTTTTCAGTTTATTAAAGATTACAAAATAATTTAAGAAATGTACGCATCTAAACGAAACATGCCAATGTTTGTAAGTTCTGTTCATGTTTACATAAACGAAATGGTTCCATCTATACAGTTATAAGTCGGTGATAGGTATAGTGTCTAGTGTAGCGCGAGTTGTTTGAAATGGAAGGTATTTTCTGAGTTAATGAGTGGATTTTGAAAGTTTTTAATGTGCGCATCGTTATTTTCGCAGAATTTTACGTTAGAAACAATGTGTCATATTGATGTAGCAAAAGTACGCAACAGGCCCATTGTTCGTGAACATAAAACCAAAGGAAAGCACCTCCAAAGAAATCGACACACTTTCAAAATGTCAGTTATTCAGAACGAGGAAACCCCCTGCTTTTATGTGCTGTTATTGCAGCCACCGACTCAATTAGCTGTGGACGCTTGTTTTTTAATAATAATAAAAAAAAGCGGGAGAAAACATTAATGTTTCAACTCTTTCGGGGGCTCCAGCTAAAAAAAAAGGGACATACATATTTTTTGGACCAATGTGAATAGGACGAAAAAAAAGGTCCTACTTTTGAGCTAAAGAATTGACTCTGAAAATTTGTCAGTGTGACCCAGGGCCAGGGAAGCATTGTACAGAAGAAAATGAGGCGTCGACTTCCAAAACCGGCATTATCCACTTTATGAAAAAATGGAGGCAGGGGGAGAATTTTTCTTCTTCTTCTTCTTCTTCTTCTTCTTCTTCTTCTTCTTCTTCTTCTGCATGCTATAAAAAAACTCAACTGAACCAAAACCAGGTTTATCCGTATTCTATCAGCATTAGAAAACATTGAACTAACATTGATTAGCATTGAACTTGCTATCCGTTTTTTGTGTTTCACTCAAAAATTGCTCCGAAGGATAATGCCAGTTTTGGAAGTCGACGCCTCAAATATAGCTTGCTGATACCTTTGTAGGTAAAAAAGTAGAGTGTAAATATATTATAACACAGAGCTCTGTAATATTTGATGCATCGCTAACGATTCTTGACAGGTGAAAATTAATGTCATATAGAACTCCACTATAAAGCGAGATCAAGGTTAATTTTTCAGAACCACCCCCCCCCCCACCCCCACCGCAGTTGCATTTTCCCAAGGACGAAGGGAGAGGAATATGTCAAGATGAGCATCTGATAAACGGAAGCGCACTTATACAATCGCATTTTATTTTTGCTTACGTGGCCATAAACAACTGGCTCGCGACTAACTCGTGAAAATTTCAACGAGGCTTGACTCTCCCTCTCTCTCCCTCTCTCTCTCTCTCTCTCCCTCAATCTCTCTCTCTCTCGCTCTCTTTCCCTCCCTCAATCTCTCTCTCTCCCTCTCTCCCACTCTTTCTTTCTCTCTCTCCCTCTACCCATCTCTCTCTCTTTCTCTCTCTCTCTCTCTCTCTCTCTTTCGTTCTCTCTCTCTCTCTCTCTCTCTCTCTCTCTCTCTCTCTCTCTCTCTCTCTCTCTCTCTCTCTCTCTCTCTTTCTCTCTCTCTCTCTCTCTCTCTCTCTCTCTCTCTCTTTCGTTCTCTTTCTCTCTCTCTCTCTCTCTCTCTCTCTCTCTCTCTCTCTCTCTCTCTCTCTCTCTCTCTCTCTCTCTCTCTCTCTCTCTCTCTCTCTCTCTCTCTCTCTCTCTCTCTCTTTCGTTCTCTCTCTCTCTCTTTCGTTCTCTTTCTCTTTCTCTCTCTCACTCTCTCTCAGCGGAGTGACTGCGTACTTGTCATATCGTGCGATTATTATTTAGGCTCATCGAGCTATTCAGAAAATAAATCGAGGTTGTAGGCGAGATTGCACTTCATCCGTGTAAGGGCCAATTATTGCGAGTTGTCAACAAATATTAGATTTTAGGTTACTTATTCTTCTGCATAAAATGCCGAGAGTGTCAAAAAGACCGAGAATCCATCGCGATTCGTTTCAAATTGACCTGTAGTTAATTATTTATGGACTGTTACAGTGATGTAGAACTGATGTTTGATGATGTTATTTGAACTTTGGAAGATTTATTTGACGAGCCGTCAAATCACAGCTGTTACTTAAAATACTCCAATTTAATATTTTCGGCAACAAATGGGCAACAGTTTGTAATTTTGTATTAGGGCCGGCCGTCTTTTAGATTCAGTGGAATCGGTGTCTGTCTGGTACGAGTGTCAACACCTGGTCAGCGCAAGAATCACGAGTTGAGCAGAATTTACGAAACATCTGTTACAGACGTCACCCTGTGAGGGTGACGATCGTACAAGGCCCGTTTTTCCTCATATTCTCCCGAATTGAATTGGACTTTTTTTCCTCGATATTTCGGGGAAACGTAGCTCCTAGACGTTAACCTTACGTAGTTTTTCACTGTAGTTTTTGAAATTATACAAATTATTTGTATGGCCTGGTTAACTGTGGGATGCTAGACGACTTCAAGCAACAGCGGAAAAATACCAACTGCTGAGATAGATAGCCAACCCACTATCTCAGAATCATCAAAAGGGCCTTCAAATCCATCGAAAAATTATCATATCTATTAAGATGATTCCACGCATGGGCGCACCCAGGGGGGGGGGCCAAGGGGGCCAAGCCCCCCCCCCCCCATAGGAAGAAGAAAAGGAGGAAAGGAAAGGAAAGGAAAAAAGGAGAAAAGGAAAGGAAAAAAGAGGAAAAGAGAAAGAGAGAAGAGGAAAAGAGGAGGAGAGAAAAAGAAAATATGAGAAAGGAAATGAGTTCAAAAAAAATATCAATGTCATGAAACATATTTTTCCTTGGAGGAACACATCCTTTCCGACAGCAATGTCCTTAATTCTTAATTACGCTCGATCTTCCTCTGAAATCTAGATTTCCTGAAGACTCCGTCTTTCTATCAGCGTGCGATGAAGATATTTCCGTAACATCAGCATAGTCTCGGAAAATCTCATTTTTCTCGAGAGTTAATTCAATATACTTTCCGAATAGAAGTAGCCTAATTTTGCGTCTAAGAAGCGCTAAATTTTCAAAATTTTCCGGGGAAGGACCCCCAAACCCCCCCCCCTATGAAATGACAACTTGGCCCCCCCATACAGAAATCCTGGGTGCGCCCATGATTTCACGGTCGATTAATTCGAACCTTGTTCACCACGTCGCGCAGCAGCTCAAAAAGACAACAGTTTTTGACAGAAATTGACGAATTTACGCTGATGGCACACATTTGAGGAACGTCAGCACCTGCGAGCATGCTTCAGGAAGATACCCTGAAAGTTTCAAGTTGAAACACCAAAAAATAAAGCCGGAAATTATGAAATATGAAAATTACCATAAGCCGCAATGAGGGTTAACACACGTTTCGTCCCGTTTTTTTTCGTCCGCTCGATTTTTTGTCCTTTTTTTTTTCGTCCTACGAAAATCGGTCCTTGATAATTCGTCCAATCAAATTTCGTCCCGTAGAACAATGGAGCTGTTGCAAACTTTTGCTACAGACTTATAAATAGTTGATTATGCGGTAATACCCTGTTAAAATAACGATTAGCGCACTAAAAAATCACGAAATCCACTCCTAAACTCACAAAATGCTTATAAATGCGAGACCGTAATGGCGGCCGAGGCCGCGGTTATCTTATGGCAATTGTATGCTTCTTCTTCTTCTTGTGTGGTGTTGCGAGAACACTTCGTGTAGATGGCGCTGATTGAAGATAGGGAACCCCAATGAAAACCGCGGCCCCGGCCGCCATTACGGTCTCGCGTTTAAAAGCATTTTGTGAGTTTAGGAGTGGATTTCGTGATTTTTTAGTGCGCTAATCGTTATTTTTACAGGGTATTACCCCATTATCAACTATTAATAAGCCTGTAGTAAAAGTTTGCAACAGCTCCATTGGTCCTTTTATTATTTTCGTCCTCAACTGCAACGTCCATGAGTTTTTAGTCCAATTATTTTTATGTCCAAAGTATGTCTTTTTTCCTGTAATTTTAATCCAATTTTTTTTTTTTTTTTTTTTTTTTTTTTTTTTTACCTAAAAAAAAAAGTTGGTTTCATCCAATGCTCATTTCCGTTAGTTTACAGGTGAAATAAAATGAAGAAATAGAATTTCACCAAAAACAAATTAATACTGTATCACTGCTAGGTGTGTTACTGTATCAACTGTCACGCAAAGAAAACTTCGCCTCATCTCTCATCCCTCCATTAAAACATATGCATTGTGTTTAAAAATAAACATTTGGATACCTACGTGTAAAACTTATTATAATGACTTCGACAAATTCAGATTTTAGGTCTGACTGTATTTTTTCTGGTAATCTAGAACCTAATGCTATAAAATGTTAAGTGGGATTGTTTCTTCTAAAAACAGTTGCTGAGAAATACTTTACTGCATTGAACAAAATGGTAAAATCCAATTGAATACATTCTCTGGTATTGAATTAAAGACTCACAAATTTCACCTGTTAACCAACGAAAACGAACCTTTTTTTTTTTAGGACAAAAACATTGGACTAAAATTACAGGACAAAAGACATACTCTGGACCTAAAAATAATTGGACGAAAAACTCATGGACGTTACAGTCGAGGACAAAAATAATGAGTGGACCAATTGTGCTACGGGTCGAAAATTAAAAGGACAAATTATCAAGGACTAAATGTCGAAAAAAAATTGGACAAAAAAAAACAGGACGAAAAGTCTTGTAATGAGTCTTGTAAGTCTCAATGGGTGCGAGTGAGGCAGATAGACATATGATCACTCGCACTCACTCTCACTCACTAAGCTTATGGCGAAATGAATTTCATATTTTACGGCATTGATTCTAAACCAATTTTGTTCGTTTTTGGCTTAAAAATCCATAGAAAAAAATTCGCAGGAGCTGACGTTACTGAATTTTGCGTTTTTACTTCGGTTTCAATTTAAAATGCCAAAAACATGAATTTTCCCAAAATCGACTAGTGGCGCCATGGGCGCACCCAGGGGGGGCCAAGGCCCCCCCATAGAAAGAAGAAAAAGGAGGAAAGGAAAGGAAAAAAGGAGGAAAGAAAGGAAAAAAGGAGAAAAGGAAAGAAAAAAATGAGAAAAAGAGAAAGAGAGAAGAGGAAAAGAGGAGGAGAGAAAAAGAAAAGATGGGAAAGGAAATGAGTTCAAAAAAGTATCGATGTCATGAAACATATTTTTCCTTGGAGGAACACATCTTTCCCGACAGCAATGTCCTTAATCGTTAATTTCGCTCGATCTTCTTCTGAAATCTAGATTTCCTGAAGACTCCGTCTTTCTATCACCATCCGATGAAGATATTTCCGTAACATCAGCATTTAGTCTCGGAAAATCTAATTTTTCTCGAGAGTTAATTCAATATAGTTTCTGAATAGAAGTAGCCTAATTTTCCTTCTAAGAAGAGCTAAATTTTCAAAATTTTCCGGGGGAGGACCCCCAGACCCCCCCCCATATGAAATGACAACTTGCCCCCCCCCATACAGAAATTCTGGGGGCGCCCATGAGTGGCGCTATCCATCGGATTCAAATATGTAAAATATTCGCCTGGAATCACGTTAATATTTTGGATTTTCAAGCAAAACGGCAAAAAACATGGACCATAACAAATCACGGCTTATTATGGAAGGTTGCAGTCTGGCGTTTGGCCTTCTCTCCAGCGTTGCCGGATTTTAGGGAAATGTCGGTAGATTTCCCATAAGGATCAATGTAAAATCTACTGATATTTCCCTAAAATCTGGCAACGCTGCTTCTCTCCCTTCCTCATTTCACTTTAATGTTGATGTCTGATGCTTCCATTGATATGTTCCTGCTGAAAAAATGCTGATAGAATTTCATGATAAACCTCACTTTAAGTTCAGTTCACAAAACCTGCGAGTGCAAACAACCGGAATATATATTATATACCTTTCCAGGGACAAAGTTTAAAATCTCACATTCCCAAAATTGCCTTATTTTTTTTCAAAGGTTGTCCTTTTTAGAGGTCTCGGGGATCTTAAAAACCGCTGAAGATAATTCGCGTGGTGTTTCGTTACTTTTTAAGTTGCTTGTTTTTTCGAAGAGAACCTCGGATCTCTCGCGGTCTGGCGACAAACTTGCACACCAGCGACTAAACGTAAGTGTACAGACAGTACAGTGTTAAACTTATTTTTGTGAGCACAACTGCAATTAGGGGGGAAACGCTGATAGTGTGTAAATAAGTTGTACGCTCACTCAATCATTCGATATTGGTTATTAGCGTGTTCGCACGTCTTTCTGTTGCCGCCGTTTGTACGATAACGTAAGTATTTTTGAATGGCAGAAGTCTTAATTAAGCGCGGTAACAGACAACACTACAGAATGACGTAATATTATTTGTGACAAAATTTGGTTTGAATCTGTCACTCTTTTCTTTTCTTTCTATGAGCTGACGTATACTTACATATTTTGAGAGTCTAGGTACTATTTTCCCTAACTAATTTTGAGCCCTTTGGTGTTAAGGGTATTTTAGTCAAAAGTCTATGTGCCGGCGCCGGCACATACTCTGTTTGGTAAAAATCTGAACCGCCAATTCTTAAAAGGGTCCGCAATCCAAAACCTGATATTATTATTATTATTTTTTTTTTTTTTTTTTTTTTTAAGGGGCATTTATGGATATGCAATCCGGAGAGTTGTGAATGAGGCTCTTGCAAAATTGTGTTGTGAGCAAATTAATGAAAACCAGCGAAAATCACGAAAATCACACTGAGAACGTCAAAAATTCATTAATAAACTTACATAACTACAATAACGGCAAATTTGTAATGGCGGCTCAACACAGGTATCATGGGAGATTCCTGTCTATTGTGTCACTTTCTCTACAATAACACAGAGATATGCCTCAATTTAGATAGGAATTTCCTATGATACCTGCGTCTCTCCGCCATTAAGCCCGATTCTAAGAGTGAATTTTGTGCTTTTTACTTTCTCACTACTAACAAAGTTAGAAATAGAGAAAGTATTGCAATGGCGCAGAGATTTTTAAGGTATTTTGTTCCGATATTTGGCCCACTACGACTCAGTAAATCATCATAATTACAAAATAATTGACTCATATCATGCCTAATCACTGGCGCAACCAGGATATCTTCCATCTCTCTCATTTCCCATTTGAATGTGTGAGTAGGAAAAGGACAGAAGGAGGGGGTTTTATCCCCTTGTCCATCCTTGTCTAACATACGTTTCTTAATGGAGAAAAGAGAGAGATGAAGAAACTCTCGGTGCGCTACTGTGCCTAATACTATCCCAATGAATATTCATCCGTGAGGTATCAATATTATTTAACCATATGTGGCTGGGAGGTGTAAATGCACAAACTTTCTATGGCGTCTATCTGTCCGTCTGTCCGTCTGTCCGTCTGTAGCCATAAAACGTGAAACCCAGCATAACTTTTGAACTGTTGTTCCATATGCAACCAACTTTTGCAGAGATGTTGCTTTTGACATTTTTCAGAGGGTTATTTTTTTTAAATTTGAAATTTTAATTTTTAGGTTAGTTATGGATGAAAAATGGTTTTCATTAAAAGGAATGGGGAAAATGGGTCAAAAGAAGGAAAAGTTTAAATATTTCAAAAATGGATTTTTGGATCTGGATAAAAATATTGAAGGGGGGTCTGGGGGTCTCCCCCAGCATATTGGAGGAGGGTCTGGGTGTCTCCCCCAGATTAAATTTGATGTGGAAAAGTGTTCGTAGGGTATTCTCAACAGTTTATTTAGTGTACTCACATCGTTCGTCAATTTTACAGCTTTTTATGCAAGAATCAACTCTTCAATCCCCTACAACAAAATTTTGCGAGAGCTTCATTGGCGCATTTAATTAGATGCAGCGTATTAGCATTTGTGGAGTATCCGATTGGAGTCACGATATACTATCGACGAATTTAAAGATTGTCGCGAGATTTTCATGAGTTAAGTTTCGCCTTCAAGGTTCTGGTTCGGCCACTCTTCATACCCCGTATACCTTGCAGGTGATAGGCCATGTGCAGGTGAGGCGGGGAAGCCGTGCAGACCAATCCCACACTCTCTCCCATAACTGAAAATGTGTGAAAATCTCGCGACAATCTTTAATTCGTCGATAGTACGTTCAGATGGGCAAAGAGGGAGAAACACAGATTCCTGGATCCGCTGGTGCAGTGGTCTTACGAACCAAGCCCACGTCATAAATTAATGGTGGAAAATAACCCATATCGCACAGCAGATGTTCTGAAATATTAAATTGGACCCAACTGTAAAGTTACAGTCTACTCAACAAATTTTGGATTTTCACAAAGTTATATTTTCCGAGAGAAAGTTCGCATGACTCTGCTTACTCCAAACGCAACTCGTATTGCATCATTTGACAAACAAAGACTACTCCCACTCTGCCACCGCACAGTGGAAGCAAAACATAAAAATTCACGGCCAAAATTTTATGAGTCAAATATCAAGATAATGAACAATAAATAGCAAGGAAACTTATTAAATTTGTGAAATCATTCATTTGAGAGCTTGAAATGGGTAAGAAATGGGTCGGTTGCCAAATAGTGTTTAGTACTATGTAAAATCACCTGAAAAGTCCATTAGTGTCATCAGAAAGTCATAAAATGCAATAATAAACTCACAAGAGGCGTTTAATGAAATCCAAGATGGCTGAGAAATATCGAGCAATTTGTATGCATGCACCAAGAACATCTGAGGATGTAGCCAACTTTGACAACCTCACTGGAGGTAGAGGTTATGTGTTTGTTTACGTTGTGATTGGTTCTGATCGATATTGTGAGGTTGGCTATCCTTGGATGTTCGTGACGCACGCATACAAATTGCTCGATATTTCTCCGCCATCTTGGATTTCATTAAACGCCTCTTGTGTGTTTATTATTGCATTTTATGACTTTCTGATGCCACCAATGGACTTTTCAGGCGATTTTATATTGGATTAAACTCTCTTAATCGGTGTAGCAAAAGTTTGCAACAGACCCATTGCGGTTTTTGCGAGAAAATTCAACAGTAAAAATTAAAACAAAACAAAAAAATATTTGCATGTCCAGAAAAATTCATGAATCGATCCCGTGTGCGCCAGCGTACTCAGTGTTCGTCAACATAGGTTCGATGCTGCCAGATTTGACATAAACAAATACAAATTTTCCATATAAATTAATGCAAAGTAAGAATTGCTTGCCAAATTTTGCAACACTGTATCGTTCTGACACGAGGTGGCGCGGCGGCTCGAACTGTAGTTCATAACATATGGGAAACAATTTGTTCGTATTTTTTATGATCTCTATTGTCATTCCAAAGTGCGGAGCTGAAAGAGAGCCCGCTGAGGCTGTCTGCTTCAGATTCGCATTTCCAACTCGTCGATTAAATTTTCAACTCTGAATAATCTCTCATGAAACTGTAGATTTTCTCATCGCAAATGGGGCTATTGCACACTTTTGCTATAAGCAATATTACAGTCGATTATGGCGTAAAAACCTCAAAAAATAACGATGGCGGCACTAAAAACTTCCAAAATCCACCCCTAAACTCAATAAACGCAGTTATTTGCGCGAGCGTAATGGTGGCCGAAGACACTAAGAATGGGAGATTCCCATCTAACAATTCTGAAACTCCATCAAGAAGTGACCAATAAGAGACTCCTTTCATTTGATACCGGTGTCACTAGGTGTTGCGGCACCATACATCGGATGTGGATCATCACTCTGATGACTAATTACTCTGTGAATCATCCTTGTCAACATAGAAAGAGTGACAAAATTAAGATAGGAATCTCCCATTGTTAGTGCCTTCGGCCACCATTACGCTCGCGCAAATATCTGCGTTTATTGAGTTTAGGAGTGGATTTCGGAAGTTTTTAGTGCCGCCATCGTTATTTTTTGAGGTTTTTTGCGCCACAATCGACTATTAAATCGCTTGTAGCAAAAGTGTGCAATAGCCACATATTGTCAGTTATCGTGAGTCTTCACCGGTTTCCAAAGTAGTTTCAGATTTCCCATCTCATCTAAAGCGCTTTTTGTAGACAAACATATGCAATCGATGGACCGACATCCATCACGAACGGCAGATGATCCATCCGTATTCCGTAGCCTGTTCAGTTGACGTTCCATTCGTCACACAACTGTGCAGTTTGACGCAGTGGCGGCTCGTGAAATCTGGCAACCGTGCACGTTTGCCATTTAAACGTATGCAAAAAGATCGATACTAGGTGAGGCGCTGCGCCTCACCAAGTAATCGATTATTTTACACAGTTTTAAATGGAGTAAATCCATTGTTGCCACATTGCACGAGCCGCCGCTGGTTTGACGACCCGTCAAACTGCAGGGTTGTTTGACGAAGTATGATGTGTCATAAGTTCATTGCAAGGGACTCTTATTGCAAACTTTTGCTGTGAGAAAACCGGCAATCCAATCTTATGTAAAAACCAGCAAAAATCACGAAATCACACTAAAAAATTATAAAATTTAGTAGAAGAATTCAGAATTTAGTTATTGGTCAACCGGCCAATCTCACTAAAAATATTACAAGATAGTTTCTCTTTGTTATTTGATTACTCCTGAGGTAATGGGGCTATTGCACACTTTTGCTATAAGCGATTTAATAGTCGATTATGGCGTAAAAACCTCAAAAAATAACGATGGCACCACTAAAAACTTCCAAAATCCACTCCTAAACTCAATAAACGCAGTTATTCGCGCGAGCGTAATGGTGGCCGAAGGCACTAACAATGGGAGATTCCCATCTAACAATTCTGAAACTCCATCAAGATATGACCAATTAGAGACTACTTTCATTTGACACCGGTGTCACTTGGTGTTGCGGTACCATTCATCGGATGTGGATCATCACTCTGATGACTAATTACTCTGTGAATCATCCTTGTCAGCATAGAAAGAGTGACGAAATTAAGATAGGAATCTCCCATTGTTAGTGCCTTCGGCCACCATTACGCTCGTGCAAATAACTGCGTTTATTGAGTTTAGGAGTGGATTTTGGAAGTTTTTAGTGCCACCACCGTTATTTTTTGAGGTTTTTACGCCATAATCGACGATTAAATCGCTTATAGCAAAAGTGTGCAATAGCCCCATTGGTCATTATAAGTTTATTTATTATAACACATACATCGAATAAATTGTCCTTCTCTCTCCATCTAGGGTCGGCTCGAGCCTACTTGGCGCCCTCATGCGAACTTCTAGACAGCGCCCCTATAAAGAGTCTGGAGGAGGGACACCCCTCTCCTCTAGATTAACGGGGAGGCCGGAGGGGTCTTCCCCTGGAAAATTTAGACATATTTGAATTGCCGTGATTGAGTTTTTAAGAGATGCTTTCCAAGGAATTTAATCGTAAAAATATGTCGAAATTTCCCAATTTTCCTTTCAAAAAGAATGAAATATTGACTATTATGATTGCGTAAAAAACACTGACGCAGCTGTCCTTTCTGTTTGACTCTCTCAAGTAAGGATTTGAATCATTTGTAGAGCACATGGTTGCGGTTGAAAATCAACATTAAAATAAATGTATTTCTTTCTCAGGCACCCCTCAGAACGTTGTACCCTCAGCAGCGCCGGATTTACACATTTGCCGCCCATGAGCCATTTGACTATTTGCCGCCCCCATCCAAGCCCACGCCCGAAAGAAGGTCGGGGTCGCCCCCAGCAACAGGGGTGCAAAATTTTCCAAAACGCCGGGGGTTTCACGCGATTCGGGACTTTTTCCTCACAGGATTTTCGAAAAACTTCCTCACAAAAATTTGGGAAGTGATAACTTTTTTTTGTTTTCTTATTTTAACATTTAAACACTGTGGGTACGCAAATTTACCCATATTTTTGAAAATTTGAGACATTTTCTGTAAAAAAAAAAAAAAAAAACTTGTAGGTAGCCATAAAAAAAAAAAAAAAAAAAAATTGACAAATTTCCTCACTTTCACGCGATCCACGTATTGCTCGATCGAGCAATTTTGCAACCCTGCCCAGCTGGGGAGGGTCTGGAGATCCACCACCGGAAATTTTTGTGATTTTGACCTCTTAAAGGTGCAAGATGTCGTGATTTTTAGAGAAATTTCCCTATATTATTTTCACGCTATCCACGTATTGCTCAATCGGGAAATTTTGCAACCCTGCCCAGCTAAGAGGGGGTCTGAGGGTTGATTCTGTTCATTTTACGAGACGAGACGAGATGACTCCGAGCAATACCATCTGAACACATCGTAGCTCGGGGGTTTGAGGTTATGTGATTAGGTTGCCAACTTTTATACAGTCTCTTATGGGGGAAAGAGGAATTTTTGCTGTTTTTTCTAGTTTTTACTAATTTTTCGGCTGTGAAAACCATGTATACTTGATCAGGGCACTTCCTTGGATGTTCTAGAGCGTTTCTGAGAAAAGCCACTTTTTCCGCAAAATTACACACCAAAATATGTAACACCAAAGGGGGGACCCTTGCTTACTTTGGGTCGATGTGAAAGGGTGACCCTTTGGTGTTTCGCGTAATTTTGTGAAAAAAGTGTTTTTTCGCGGAAACGCTCTGGAACATCCAGGGAAGTGCCCTGACCAAGTAAATCTGGTTTTTACAGCCGAAAAATTAGTAAAAACTAGAAAAAACCGCAAAAACTCCTCTTTCCCACATAAGAGCCTGTGTAAAAGTTGGCAACCTAATCACATAACCTCAAACCCCCGAGCTACGATATGTTTAGATGGTATTGCTCCTGTCTCGCCCTATCTCTTTGCATGAGATAGAGTTGTTTATCTCGTCTATCTCGTGTCCTCTCGTACGAGATAGACAGGGAGAATCAGCCTGCTGGAAATTTTCGTGATTTTATCCTTCTTAAGGTGCAAAATTACGTGATTTTTAGAGAGATTTCCCAATAGTTTTACCCGAAATGACTTGGATTTTAGTGGTGATAACAATGCAGTTGTTTTCGGCAAGAAAATCAGCAACAAGCCTGAATTCAGATGAAACGCAAGGCAACGAAATGATGCGCCGGCCGCTGGCACCGTCACCGAGCCGCCCCACGGTGGATTGTGTCAATGGGGTGCAGCGGACATAGGTACACTGCCCGTTTAAAACATTATAGAAAGACATCCGGCGCATGTAACCTGACTGAAATTTGACGTAAATTTCATTTCTTTATTCATATTTAAGCTAAGAATTGAATAAATTAATTTTAGAGCCCGATAACCTCTTATTGTAAATTGTGAAATCTTGCATAATTAATGACTAAATTACCATTAGTGACTATTTTAATATAGCGCTGATTAAATTCGTTATTTTGCAGTAAATTGCCGTCCTCCCGCCCAAAAAAACACCCATGCCCCTCCCCTTCCCCTTAACTACTTATTCTTTTCACAATATCCCTTTGAAGGTACCTGAACTATTGATGACAGTCAGAAAAGGAAAACAAATTATGAACTTATAATTTTTCATAGTAGATACAAAAGGAAGAGCAAAAATAACTTCAACAAAACTTTTGCGAGAAAATATTATTAGATACTAACAGAGAAGAGGCAAAGAGAGCTTTGGAGGAAAGTTTGGATTTTTTTGTTTGTTTTCTCGCGTAATTTAGGTCTAATTGTAAGATGTGAAATTAATCTGACGAGATTCCATCAGAAAATGGCAACGCTGTAAGTTGATGTGAAACCACATTAGTTGATGCAGCTGAAGACAAAGTAGTTTAACTTTATAGTTTTTAGTTGCCAGATTTCAACTTGAATCTCAAAATATTACAAACTCGTGAGTGGGAGATTTAATTACGCACTCTGAAATTTGGCAATATTGCATAAGTTGACCTCCCTCCCCCTCCATCGAAATAATTATATTTTTCGAAAAAATATGACTTGAAAAATATAATCCAGCCTTTGGGAAAAGTGTTCGTTGATTTTTATCGGCTCTACCTGTAAATGGAGGAAGAACTTGAAGCATATGGCTGGATTTTGAGATTTTTGCGCGCGCGAAATTACGAGTTCCATTGTTACATTTCCAAGCCCCACGAGCGGCCGGGCAAAATCGGGCATTATTTGGCGGCTGATCTAGGATCCCCGGGATATAAGGAACATTTTGATGGGACTGTGAATTGGAAATTCTCCCGAAATCATGTTCAAAACTCCAAAAATATCCGTAAAAACAGACATTTTAGGCCATTTTTTGGAAACAACATTTCATAATCAAAATTTGAGAAAAAAAATTCAATAGTGACATTTTTTGTAAGCTTACACATTCCTTAAACATTGGAAAAGAGCAATATTTTGAAATTGATGCGAGGTTTAGATGTGGAGCTCCGGTAAGTAAATATACGAAATTCACTCTGAAATTTCACACACAAAAAATAAAGGGACAATCTTTTGAATTAAAGTATTCCCTGAGCCTCCAAAATCATTTCCTTGACCATTCCATGGCAGTTTGCTAATGTAGATACCCTAAATGAAAGAAAAATGCCCCAAAATATGTCATTGCAACACTCTGAATTTTGACCCTATGTCCGCTGCTTACCATGGGGACGATCCACAGTGCGCCCCCCCCCCCCCCCGCGCCCTCAAGTTGCCACTGCAATTTAAAATTCTGAGTCTTTGCATATTCTTTACTCGTCTACCATCGTGTCAGCTGTCCCACTTTCGAAGCTGCACTTGCGACAGCACCCATTAAGAAAAAAAAAAAATTGCCGTGAAAAATTTGCCGCCCTCAGAAATCTGCCGCCCTGGGCCACGGCCCATGTTGCCCGTGCCTAAATCCGGCGCTGTCTGCTCGTAAGTCTGTTTTCCCATTTAAAATAACATTGGAGGTGCCCGGGAAGAGCAGAGGGGACGTTTTGATGAGCCTTCCGCCTACCGACGATTAAAAGCCCACCAAAATGACAGGTCTGCTCGTAAGTCTGTTTTCCCATTTAAAGTAACATTGGCGGTGCCCGGGAAGAGCACGGGGGACGTTTTGACGAGCCCTGCGCCTATCAACGACTAAAAGCCCACCAAAATGACAGGTCTGCTCGTAAGTCTATTTTCCCATTTAAATTAACATTGGCAGTGCCCCGGAAAAGCAGAGGGGACGTTTTGATGAGCCCTGCGCCTAGCATTGATTAAAAGCCCACCAAAATGACAGGCCTGCTCGTAAGACTGTTTTCCCATTTAAAATAACAATGGCGGTGCCCGGGAAGAGCAGAGGGGACGTTTTGATGAGCCCTGCGCCTATCAACGATTAAAAGCCCACCAAAATGACAGATCTGCTCGTAAGTCTGTTTTCCCATTTAAAATAACATTGGCGGTGTCCCGGAAGAGCAGAGGGGGCGTTTTGATGAGCCCTGCGCCTATCAACGATTAAAAGCCCACCAAAATGACAGATCTGCTCGTAAGTCTGTTTTCCCATTTAAAATAACATTGGCGGTGCCCCGGAAGAGCAGAGGGGGCGTTTTGATGAGCCCTGCGCCTATCAACGATTAAAAGCCCACCAAAATGACAGGTCTGCTCGTAAGTCTGTTTTCCCTTTTAAAATAACATTGGCGGTGCCCGGGAAGAGCAGAAGGGACGTTTTGATGAGCCCTGCGCCTATCAACGATTAAAAGCCCACCAAGATGACAGATCTGCTCGTAAGTCTGTTTTCCCATTTAAAATAACATTGGCGGTGCCCCGGAAGAGCAGAGGGGACGTTTTGATGAGCCCTGCGCCTATCAACGATTAAAAGCCCACCAAAATGACAGATCTGCTCGTAAGTCTGTTTTCCCATTTAAAATAACATTGGCGGTGCCCGGGAGAGCAGAGGGGACGTTTTGATGAGACCTGCGCCTAGCATTGATTAAAAGCCCACCAAGATGACAGGTCTGCTCTTAAGTCTGTTTTCCCATTTAAAATAACATTGGCGGTGCCCGGGAAGAGCACGGGGGACGTTTTGATGAGCCCTGCGCCTATCAACGATTAAAAGCCCACCAAAATGACAGGTCTGCTCGTAAGTCTGTTTTCCCATTTAAAATAACATTGGCGGTGCCCGGGAGAGCAGAGGGGACGTTTTGATGAGACCTGCGCCTAGCATGGATTAAAAGCCCACCAAAATGACACGCCTGCTCGTAAGTCTGTTTTCCCATTTAAAATAACATTGGCGGTGCCCGGGAAGAGCACGGGGGACGTTTTGATGAGCCCTGCGCCTATCAACAATTAAAAGCCCACCAAAATGACAGGTCTGCTCGTAAGTCTGTTTTCCCATTTAAAATAACATTGGCGGTGCCCGGGAAGAGCAGAGGGGACGTTTTGATGAGCCTTACGCCTACCGACGATTAAAAGCCCACCAAGATGACAGGTCTGCTCGTAAGTCTGTTTTCCCATTTAAAATAACATTGGCGGTGCCCGGGAAGAGCACGGGGGACGTTTTGATGAGCCCTGCGCCTATCAACAATTAAAAGCCCACCAAAATGACAGGTCTGCTCGTAAGTCTGTTTTCCCACTTAAAATAACATTGGCGGTGCCCCGGAAGAGCAGAGGGGACGTTTTGATGAGCCCTGCGTCTAGCATTGATTAAAAGCCCACCAAAATGACAGGCCTGCTCGTAAGTCTGTTTTCCCATTTAAAATAACATTGGCGGTGCCCGGGAAGAGCACGGGGGACGTTTTGATGAGCCCTGCGCCTATCAACGATTAAAAGCCCACCAAAATGACAGGTCTGCTCGTAAGTCTGTTTTCTCATTTAAAATAACATTGGTGGTGCCCGGGAAGAGCAGAGGGGACGTTTTGATGAGCCTTGCGCCTACCGACGATCAAAAGCCCACCAAGATGACAGGTCTGCTCGTAAGTCTGTTTTCCCATTTAAAATAACATTGGCGGTGCCCGGGAAGAGCACGGGGGACGTTTTGATGAGCCCTGCGCCTATCAACGATTAAAAGCCCACCAAAATGACAGGTCTGCTCGTAAGTCTGTTTTCCCATTTAAAATAACATTGGCGGTGCCCGGGAAGAGCAGAGGGGACGTTTTGATGAGCCTTGCGCCTACCGACGATCAAAAGCCCACCAAAATGACTGATCTGCTCGTAAGTCTGTTTTCCCATTTAAAATAACATTGGTGGTGCCCCGGATGAGCAGAGGGGACGTTTTGATGAGCCCTGCGCCTAGCATTGATTAAAAGCCCACCAAAATGACAGGTCTGCTCGTAAGTCTGTTTTCCCACTTAAAATAACATTGGCGGTGCCCCGGAAGAGCAGAGGGGACGTTTTGATGAGCCCTGCGCCTAGCATTGATTAAAAGCCCACCAAAATGACAGGCCTGCTCGTAAGTCTGTTTTCCCATTTAAAATAACATTGGTGGTGCCCGGGAAGAGCACGGGGGACGTTTTGATGAGCCCTGCGCCTATCAACGATTAAAAGCCCACCAAAATGACTGGTCTGCTCGTAAGTCTGTTTTCCCATTTAAAATAACATTGGTGGAGCCCCGGACGAGCAGAGGGGACGTTTTGATGAGCCCTGCGCCTAGCATTGATTAAAAGCCCACCAAAATGACAGGTCTGCTCGTAAGTCTGTTTTCCCACTGAAAATAACATTGGCGGTGCCCCGGAAGAGCAGAGGGGACGTTTTGATGAGCCCTGCGCCTAGCATTGATTAAAAGCCCACCAAAATGACAGGTCTGCTCCCTCAGTGTCGCCCCCCCCCCCTCCATGGGCTTGCCCTGCCTCTATCTCTGGCCGTTTAAATGTATGTGTCAGAAAAGGACAGAAGAGGGGCGAAAAGCAAGTGATTACCCCTCATCGTCCCTTTTTTAACATTCACGCTCTAAATGGAGAAGAAAGAGAGAAGGACAGATTCCTGCCAGCCGATCATTTGCTTTATCGTTAAACCGATCGTTAAAACTGTCTACGAGTGATGCTATTGGTCGAAAAGTGTAAAACTACACCGTCGCTATGGTAACCATCGTTATAGTGTCCGTTTTTTAAAGGTTTCTCTTGAATAGACTTTATAAAACGAGACTCTTAACGATGGTGATCATAGCAACAGCTAAGTTTTACAATTTTCGACCAATAGCATCACTCGTAGACAGTTTTAACGATCGGTTTAAAGATAAATTAAATGATCGGCTCGCAGGATCCGCCAATAATTCCGCCGCTCAACCAATCCATTACTCCAAGGATTTTTAGAACAAACGAATTTTCAATAATAGGAGGAAACGCTGAGAACAGCGGTGTGGGAGAGCAGATTTGTGAAATACGAGACGACTGTCACAGTGTGTCACACATTTCACTACACGTAACTGTCTCTAAAATTGCGGTTGAGGTGGAAGAGAGATGGTATGAGGAAAAATTGTTCACCTATAGATATAGTTTATAATGGATATGGACTGCAAATAAAGAGCTAGTGGCAACACTTGATGCTCATTACTCGCACGGTTGCCACATTTAAAAAAAAAAAAATATTTGCCGCTGAATTATTTAGTTCCATTTGGTAATGGAATATGTAATGAAAGTCATTACGTTTGAAATACGTTTAGAACATAATTGAGTTGATATTGTTGAAGCATCTGTTTTTTGAGAGGATAAGATGAAAGGACATGCATGAGGAAGTATTGTTCCCTTATCCGGGAAAATTTTCAATTTCTTTTTTTGGGTTGTTTTTTTTCTGTCTGGCATCACTGTCAAACACATTTGTTGGAAAAGCAAAATCGGAATAACATTGAGTCTTTCGTGTTAAAAACGCGTCAGTTTCAATTTCTCCTCCGAGCGTAACCTTCAGTCTCATATTCGAGTCAGCTCAGACAAAACGTGGATCGTGCGCTTCGAATTTTTGAAAGAAAAAAAAAAAACAGTTTTTCGGTTTTTGGGAATATCGAGAGTGGAAACAGTTTTTATCAGTGAGATAGTTCACCAGACTAGTGATTCGAACTCAGAAATGTAAGTTTTCACATTTATTTTAATTAAGTTTTCTAATTGATATTGTTTTAGTTATTTTCGCTTGATTTTTTTTTTTTTTTTTTTTTTTTTTTCGGAAGTTTGGTATCTCTAGCCGGGTGTGCTTTTACGATTACAATCTGGATTCAAATTATTTACCATATTCAATTATTAACCATCGGCTCAGCACAACGATTTCTCTCTAATCCCATTAGTTATAAATTATCAACAATAAAAAATGACTCATTTAAGTTACTCGCTACTTTGATGGACTTAAAAATGGACTTCTAAAATGGTTGAAGCCCAATTTAGGAAAATTATTACTGACGTGGCTCATGCGTTTCTATTCAATGGGTCTGTTGCGTACTTTTGCTATATCAATATAACTCATTGTTTCTAACGTAAAATTCGGCAAAAATAACGATGCGCACATTTCTTATATTATTTTGTAAATTTTTGATAATCCGAAAAGATCAGACAGCAAATGCAGCTTCTATTTTACGTATTAAAAAAGAAAGTCCATCATTTTGTAGTTACGATGTTGTTTACTTATGCACGGTGGTTCCGTCTATGTAGTAGTATACCGGTGCAAATAGTGTCTAGTGTAGCGCGGGCTGTTTGAAATTAAAGTGATTTCCTGAGTTAATGAGTTGATTTTGAACGTGTTTAATGTGCGCATGCATCGTTATTTTCGCCGAATTTTACATAAGAATCAAGGTTCTATATTGTTGTAGCAAAAGTATGCAACAGACCCATTCTATTTCATACATTATTATGTCAATAGAGTTTTCCACGATTTGTTTGTCACCGCTCCAGTTTTTCGTGAACGACGGTATTCTCATGCATCTTGAGTGTGAGACTTCCTGAGTGATTTTTTTGGGATTGGGGGGAGGGAGAAGGGGGCGGCTTCCGCGGTTAAGGTTCGGTGTCTCTGCTTTACGTTTATTACTTTAAATTTACGTGACTGACGCCATACTCAGAGAGATTTTGGGACCCGTTTGAAGAATTGACTGCGGGGGAGGGGGGGGGGGGCTTTACACTTTTTTTTAAATCTGACCCCCGGTTTTCAGGGCCCGAGATAAATTACCCCGCGCTACCCCCCCCCCCCCTCTGGATGACCTTGCGCACGTCACATGATCCCTTCCAAATGTCTACCAAGTTTCGTGACCAGACGAATTTTGAGGCTCAGAATCCTCAACGCGCCTGGGAGACAAAGGAGCTGTTGCACATTTTTACTATGGGCGGTGTAATAAGGGTCCATTCAGATTTAAAACCTCTAAAAATAACAATGTTAGCGCTACGAACTCACGAAATCTACTCGTAAACTAATAAAATGCTTCCAAATGCGAGAGAGAGAGAGAGAGAGAGAGAGAGAGAGAGAGAGAGAGAGAGATTTAAAGAGTTAGAAAGGCAATTCGGGTTAAATAAAATCATGGTAAACTTGATTGTTTTGCATTCATTCATTCATGGACGAGGTTAGAGACCTTTGTTTTTGTTTATACATGCTGGTGAATCACCGCTCGTACTAGCAAACGCAAAAGTTTTGGGAGTCAAGAATTCTAGGTATGTGGTCAACTAGCCATCGTGTAATCAAAACAACCGCTGCACTATGGTCTGGGATCGTCAAAAAGTGGCCGAAAATCAGAAAGTTAATTTCTCATCAATTTATCATTTATAAACTTTCAAGAACCATTTTAATTACAAAAAACACTTTAAGCAAGTAATTTAAACGTAGAAATGTCACCGAAAAGTTTGAAAGCAAGCTTAACAGGTCGAAAACGATAATTTTTCGTGACTTTTTTTCACTGAATTTTGGTCACTTTTTTACGATCTCAGACCAAAGTGTGCTGGCGTGCTGTGTTCATTCTAGTAAGTGTCAAAAATTTGCGTTTACTATAGTACGCTGAAAAAAAGTGCTGAATTTAACTACTTAGTGGGACTTTTGAATTTATTTGTATTCAAACGGGGAATCGACTTTTTTACCCGGGTTTTTAATTATGCCTAGGGTCAAAGTTTTCAACAATTTTTTTTTTTTTTTTTTTTTTTTTTTTTTTTTTACAGCAACTAGACTTATTGAACAAGATTTTCTCCCTACCAATTTAACTTTACTCTACAGGTTTTTGAGAAAATCGCCTCTAATATGACCCTTTCCCCTCGCTCTAGACCGCAAATTCAAATTTCATATACGGCGCGAGTGGACTTGCTACCTCCAGGTGGCCCTCGACGTGACTGCATACAGACCTATCGCGGCACGCTTTATCAATACATAAATTGTATTGGAGTTTTCCTGCTTGTTTTTCTTTTTTTCTATTTGTGCTCGAAAACAATATGATCGACAGATTGAGCCCGAAAAAACCCGTATAAAACGATTTTTTTTTTTTTTTTTTTTTTCCCGTTCACAAAATCACAACCATCCACACTTCCACAGCCACCCATAAGTCTCCATGTAAAAATTGTATGAACTGCGAACGTATAAAAAAGGCGGCTCATGTAACATCCTCTCTCATGGCGTCCGACATTTTCCTCGCTTGCTTTTTTGTAAAAATTTAACGTGCGTGGAAATAATTGTATTAAAAAACTGATGATCTTCCTCGTTTTATGATAATTTATACTTAAAAATAAATAGCACCGTGGAAAACTCAAAGCGTTTCTAACGGGTTTTCTCAGTTTTCCTCAATTTGAAACATATGGAGCTCTTGATCAAGAATTTATGACTTTAGAGCTCACATATTCTGAGTGTCAGGTTGACGGATAGTCCAGGGCTGCCGTTTTGCGTATAATTAGTCGAATTTTTCAATTTACCGATGATTCCACCGGTTGAGAAAAGATTACAAAGTTCAGTTCAGTGTATGACTATTATGCACGAAAATGCTCGCAATTGTAATCTTCTCTCAACCGGTGGAGTCATGGATGACTTTAAAAAAACTTGCGCATATTTTAATTAATTAACGGATTTTTTACCGATTGAGAAAAGATTACAGATCATGGTATTTTTGTGCATTTCAGTCATACATTGAATTGAATTAAGTAATCTTTTCTCAATCGGTGGAATCATCGGTGAATTGAAGAATGCAATTAATTATTCGCAAAACGGCAGCCCTGGCGGATACTGACAATTATAGCGGTGCTTGTCTCCAATATGCATCAAAATGCATCGGTGAGTGGTTGCAGGTTAGCAGCGATTCGTCACTTTTCACTAAACAACCTCTCACCGATCCGTTTTGATGGATTGCGGACGCAGGCATCGCTACTTGTCAGAATCCATCAACCCGATACTCAAAATATGTGAGCCCATTTACCACCCCAGGAATAGAAATAGCTACACAATTCTGTATCAATTTAATTGATTCAGTTTACTGAAACTTTACCCTCCCCTCTACTGCACTGCACAACAGTGGCGGCTCGTGCAATCTGGCAATCGTGCACTTTTTCCATTTAAACGTATGCAAAAAGATCGATACTAGGTGAGGCGCTACGCCTCACCAAGTAATCGATTATTTTACACAGTTTTAAATGGAGGAAATCCATTGTTGCCACATTGCACGAGCCGCCGCTGCTGCACAAGTTCGATATAACGCACAGCTCGGAATAGTAGGAAAGGAAAGGGTTTTGGGCGTGGTATGGAAGGGGTATGGAAGGGGTAAGCTTGATTTAAAACTTTGCAGCGATATTTCTTGGTTTAAATTACTTAGTGTAGGAAGAGTTCTCTTTGCGATTAAAATTGGTTTTTAAATTTTATACGAATGGTAAATTGACATTGGCGAGGCGTGCAATTTGGCAACGTTTCTTATTTCCCCTTTAAATACATTAGAAAGGTCGGAACATCTGGTCATCGCCGATGACCGAAGCATTCGATTCTTTCAGTGAGTTTAAATGGAGTAAGTACATCGTTGTCAAATTTCACGCCTCGCTACTGTAAATTGATGAGACATTTTCTTTCAAATTTTTGCCACTTTTTGACGATCTCCAGATCATGATGCGCCGAGGAACGAGAACTTTTACGGAGCCTTCGGCTGACACTAGAGATGGGTCTCTTTCCGCGGACTTATTACTTTCATATCTCACTCCAAAATGGGTCTTTTTGCCAGTTTTTGAACACGCTTTGAACGGTGGAAGTTTGTCTTATCGGTACTTACCGTGTTAAAATGGTAGTCTTAGGGTTACAACAGCCCCCTCGCCCCCCCCATCCATCATACCCAAAGAAAGGAAAATGGTGCGAAAAAGAAGGGGTGGGGGGAGGAGAGAAAATGACAATATTGATGAAAATTTAAGTACATATTTTCTTTGATTTATTGCTCTAGAACCGAAAGATTTCTTTTCAACACCGTGAATATGCTGCGTTCTTTCTGATGCATTTTATAGTGTACAGTCAACTTACTCTTTTATCAGAAGGTTTGTATTTTGTGAGTTCGCACGAATTTGAACAAAATAAATACTCAAAGAAATGGAATAGGTAGTTCAGTTTGCAGCTTTCTACTTATACTTAGTGAAAAATACTTGTAATTAGTCATGGGGCCGCAATAAGTTATAATAAAGCTATCGTATCGATTGGCGTCCGAGGTCCGAGGACCTCTGGTTCCAAACAAACTCTGATTCAACGGGATCTATTAAATCACAAAACCAATGCGATTTTTTTGCGATTATGAATTCTAGGTCCTCTAAAATGCTCAGTTATGCCTGGTAAGAATACTACCGAAATCAACAAGACATTACCAATGAGCAATAACTCTAGAGTGGCACATCAAAGAACGTTCCGCTGGTTCATTGTTGTCACCTAGGGCGCCACCATCTTGCCGTAAAAATCGATTTTGAGGTTAAATTTTGTAGGTCGTTTCCGGTCGTTCCATAAACAAACTCGGGCAACGCCGGAAACGACCTACAAAATTTAACCTCAAACTTTGGAATCCGCCGTCCAAATTCTGCTTTTTCCTGAGATTCCTTCTATCCTGTGTGACACAAGGTGGACCAGCCCGCTGCCTTTCTAAAAATATAACTCATTGGACATTACAGATTAAGCTATGTATTTGGAGGTTAGAATCTCCCAAATTCCCGATCATTCCACAACAACAATAACATTTTGTTGATTCTAATAAGTTTTACCTTCAATGAATATAGTTTAATCTGTTAAAATGTGTTGATTCCGGCAATTTTATTGGTGAACCCAGGCATAATTAAGTGTTTTCGAGGACCTAGAATTCATAATCGCAAAAAAGTTGCATTAATTTTTCGTGTTAGTATAGATAGACAAAACCGTTAAAAAATGCGCTTATGAGGAAATCACAAGGAATTAGAGTTTGTTTGGAACCAGAGGAGCCCGAGCGGCAATCGATACGATAGATCGCTCAGTGGCGAGGCGTGCAATTTGACAACATTGCTTTTTTCCCTTTAAACACATTAGAAAGGTCGAAACATCTGGTCATCGCCGATGACCAAAGCATTCGATTCTTTCAGTGAGTTTAAATGGAGAAAGTGCATCGTTGTCAAATTTCACGCATCGCCACTGAGATCGATTGGATTGGCAATCTGCCAGGCAACAGTTTTCATTTTGATTAGGCAAGTATTATTTGCACAACACCATTCTGATTGACCAAGGTCATGACTCACACATTGTTTATTCTCTAACTTTGTGTTGCGTGTTGCGTTATCTCAGGACGAAGGCGCTTTACATTACTCTTCGTATTTACACAGGTGTGAATGCTATGGGTGGATAGAAATATCGACTTATAAAGATCCCCGCATACGGCTCCTCAACATTCAGTTTTTTCCGATTTTATCATACTGTAGCGTGGCGAGTGGCTTCAAGTAACAGACTGTTTTAGTACAACAACGACAAATCGTACCGATTGCCTTCCGAGGACATCAGATTCCAAACAAACTCTGGTTCAATGTGATTTCCTCATGAGGGAATTTATGAATAAAAACTTTGGCTATTAAACCGAGAAATTAATGCGACCTTTTTGCGATGATGAATTCTATACGTCTTCGAAAATGCTTATAATAAGTATACCTGCCACCTGGTTCGACTACTAAAACTAACTTAATAAACAAGATATTACGAATTAAAATGGATGAAACGATGCTTTTTGAGGTTGGAATCACCCGTAAGTGTTATTGTTGTAGTTTTAGGATAAGCGGGAATCTAATGAGAATTCGGGTGATTCCAACCTCCAATTCCATCGTTCAATCTGTCATATCTTGTTAATTTCGGCAGTTTTTCGGCCGTGGAAACAGGTATAAAGAGGCATTTTTGATTTTGAAGACGTAGAATTTATAATCATAAGGAGGTCGCATGAATTTCTTGATTTAAAGATCCACAATTTTCGTTCAAAAATGCGCTTATGAGAAAATAACATTGTACCAAAATTTGTTTGGAACCGAAAGTCTCCGAACGGCAATCTTAATGCACGAAATCAGTCTATATATGCGTTGCCATTTAAACCTATTCAAAAGTATCGATTTCTTGGGGCTTCAATTAAGCCTCCTGATGATCGATTATTTTAAATAGGTTTAAATGGAGATAATCTGTTGTTGCCACATCGCACCAGCCAGCCGCCTCTGGTTTTCAGCTAAACCAAAGAGTAAACAAGAGTCGAAATTGAATGGAAGGCCTGCGTGGTCAACGTAGATAAGGGATCCGAACGCGGGCTGGCCTCTGATTGGCTGCAACGGGTGGAGCAAAAATGACTCGGGGTATAGGGAAAATAACACGGGATTTTCGTTCCGGGGCGTTTATCTCGAAACCTAAGCAAAATAGTATCCAAACAATTTATACGAGTCGATTCAGCAGATTTTTCCGAACAATTTGATTGGTCATAAGTGCCACTTTATTGCAAATTCGAAAAGACTGTTTCAGTTTAAAAGTACGCACAATAGTGAGTTACTCAAACACTGCTCGAACACACGCCAAGCATGTAATCACACTATTGTGCGTACTTTTAAACTGAAACGGTCTTTTCGAATTTGCAATAAAGTGGCACTTATGACCTATCAAATTGTTTGGAAAAATCTGCTGAATCGACTCGTATAAATTGTTTGGATACTATTTTGCTTAGGTTTCGAGATAAACGCCCCGGAACGAAAATCCCGTGTTATTTTCCCTATATCCCGAGTCATTTTTTCTCCACCCGTTGCAGCCAATCAGAGGCCAGCCCGCGTTCGAATCCCTTATCTACGTTGACCACGCAGGCCTTCCATTCAATTGCGACTCTTGTTTACTCTTTGAGCTAAACTATGGCCCAAGTTCCTTTTAACAAGAGCCCTGATGTGTATTAGACAGTACTTTATTGCATACCAATTATTAAATTTTATTTTTGCTTGGTTTTAAGGCTCATTCCTCAGGAATTATTGAAAAGAACAATTTCATTTATATCCTTTCGAAACTCTTTTGCTAAACATTGTACCGAGGAATGAGAGACAATCTCACTTTCTCTAGGAGAAAATCAAAAAATTATTATCACAGCAAAACTTTGGTTCGAAGTTTCGAACAATATTGCTTCAGTGCTTGAGCTCAACGTTGACTCTCTAAGAGCATGAACAAGTGAGTGAACTTTATTTCAGCGTGTGTGTATCTATATACAAGTAAAGCTTATCATTTTCTCATTTTCTCGGGGGTTAAAGTTGGCAACTTTGCTCCAAACAGCGAAGGATGCGAAACCACTAATAAATTTTAAGAGCGCTTATCTCCTACGATCGAATCGCAATAGATTTACGTCCATTTAATTTGTGACGGTAAATACGGCGAAGCGGATGACAATTCTAATCGTTCGTTTCATCGCATTATTTCTTGCCTTCCTTGTTATATTAGCCCCGCAATGATGCGCTGAAATGGAACGAGAGAGCATCATTTCAGACTTTATATAGAATACTTGGATTAAGTATCTGTCACATTTGACCTGCGGTTTCAAAATTATATTTCCAAAGACCCAAAACCAACGCATTGGAATTGACATAAAAAGTTACTTTTCCAAATTTAAAATAAACTGTAGGGAACACCCTACGAACACTTTCTCACATCAAATTTAATCTGGGGAAGACCCCCGGACCCCCCCCCCCTTGGTTATTTTTATCCAGATAAATATTTAAGTTTGTCCTTTTTTTGGCCCACCATTTTTCATTCTTAACTAGCATAAAAATTGAAATTTCAACAAAAACAAAAAAACGTCTCTGCCAAATTTGGATGAATGTAGATCGATAGTTCAAAAGTTATGCTGGGTTTACACCTCCAAGCAACATATGGTTAAATATTGAAACTTCATGGATGGATGTTCTTTTGGATAGTATTAAGCATGATAAGAGTCAATTATTTTGTAATTCTCATGATTTACTTAATCGTAGAGGGCCTAGTATCGAGACAAAATACCTTTAAAATCTCTGCGCCATTGCAATACTTTCTCTGTTTCTAACTTTTTTAGTAGTGAGAAATTAAAAATATCTCGAAGATAAGCTATAGTTACCTACTTATTTTGTATTTTGAGTCCGGAGAAAATGTCATTGTATGTCAGGAGACATAGTAATTTATATCGATAGTAAAACATCTCAATCAAATGTGCTTTTGAAAAAAAACGACAAATAAAAAAACGAAAAAATCGCCTTCTTCAGTAGTTCTTTATTTTGATTGTTACTTTATGTAGTAGAATATTTAAAAGCTCGTGAGCCAAGCCAAACTGAAACCGAGACATTTTTAACTCGGATAACAATTTCAGAAATCGGACCATGGAGTAATGAAACTTTAATTTTGTCGGCATTTCTTTCTTTGGGTAATTTTTACGCATATTAATGCCATTACGAATGCTAGGAGTCTATGACCTATTTTGAGTTGAAAGTCATGATAATAGGTATAATTTCCATAGAACATAAGATAACGCAAAAATAGATCATGACGTTGTTTAGCAGTTTTTTTTTTTCTTTTTTTCTTTTTCTTTTTAGAGGTTCAAGTTCAATTTGTAATCGAAAGTTTTAGCATAAAAAACGACAGAAAATTAATCCCAAGTTCTTAACTATCTCGATGTTACTGGATGTCGTTGACCCGAAATTTTTCGAAATGTCATTTTTTTTGTAGTTTTGCTCTGAATAATGATTCTTGGTGGGTTTTTTTTCTTTCAGTTTTTTCCTTTTTTTAGGTTAGTGTTAAATTTGTAATCGAAAGTTTTAGCATCAAAAACGACAAAAAAAAAATGCAAAAAATGTTCCCAACTATCGCAATGTTACTGGATGTCGTTGACTCGAATTTCCTCGGAATCGTATTTTTTTGTAGTTCTGCTCTGAATGATTCTTGGCGGGTTTCCCCCCCCTTCCTTTTTCCCCCCTTATCAAGCTCTGTTCATACAAGGTACGACCAAAAAGTACTGCACACTTTTGTCTGGGGGGCGAACGAAAGCAGATATCATAAAGCGGCTTATGAGGGATGATTGTACTAGTAATTATCTACAAATCATAACCAAATTCAGGTCAACCAAGTTTAATATTCACTGAGTTACAGCGTTTTGAAAATGACATGACACGAGCTGATCCCTCCAGGATTTTTAGCATATTTTTCTAGAAAAAAAAAGAGAGTTAAAAAATCAAAAGTTCTCAAGAGAATGAAGGGAAGAAGTGAAGAGAACAAATTATCAGCCTAATACAGTGTCAAAGTGCGGCAAAATGCAAGCATCACATTTTTGTCAGACTTGGAAAGATTCTGCAAAATTTGTTTATACAAATAAAGCCGCTTAATTTCAACTATCTTTCTTTTTCTTGAAAAACATGCCAAAAATCCTGGAGGGGTCAGCTCGACCTGCCATTTTCAAAACGCTGTAATTCAGTGAACATTGAACTTACAGAGCTGAATGACGGTTATTACTAGGACAATCGCCCCTTTTAAACCGTTTTTTGATGTCCGCTTTTGTTCGCCCCCAGACAAAATTGTCCAGTACTTTTGGGACACCCCTTGTAGATATATGCGTCTTGAGCGAAAGGCGTTACTAAGAATTTGTTTTTTCTCTTTTTCCCATTAAAACACATGCTTTAGAAAAGGACAGAGGTAGAGGCCAAAGTCACCAGCCACCTCGTTTCAAAAAGCCAGTTTTTCTTTGATTAAAATCCTTCAAAGTAACACCTTAAGTCTTGTCTCTATTTAATTATCGTTTGTTCACCCTCGTACGATTTATGCACAAACATCTCCCTTACTCCTCCAATTTACATGAATCAATGGAGAAATCTCAGAAAAATTCATAGTAATTTCTACCATCTTTTACAAATCATTTTGTTGCCGACGCACGTGAAGGTGGTAAACTTTTGAATAATACTTCTGGTTTCATATTTTATTCATATTTTCCATTCACTCCGATGTTTATTTTTTTTGTCAAGTTTACCATCTTTGATCATATGGGTGCCAAAACCATGTATCATGATAGTAAAATTTACCAAAGTATTTTACCTGTGTAGTTACGATTACAATGGGAAACATAGCAGACATAATAGAGGAGTCACGGTTGGTACTATGGCTTTCAAAAGAAAGTATCCTGATAGGAAATTTTCATTCTTTCATTTTCCGACCAATTTGAGAAATTTTACGACCATTTGTGACATTATGCCTCAAAAAATTTAAAACTTTGGAAAATAAAAGAAAAATTGATCAAGGACAATTCCGATGAGAGAACTTTCTTTAGAAAGTCATAGTACAGTCTGCGATCTTTAACCCTTCCACTACCACACCTGAGTAGATTCGTATTGCAGAATATCGTCTCATATAGCGCCTTCAATTACACGTATAGGCAAAATCGACACCGCGGAGTACGAATATTTAACTACCCACCAGTGGTGTAGCGTGCAATTTAGCAACGTTGCAGTTTTTCCATTTGAATCCATGAAAAATATCGAGCTAGAGGATGTTCGGTGAACGCCCGCGCATTCAACCTTTTACATGGGTTTAAATGGATACAATATAATGTTGCCAAATTGCACGCTTCACCGCCACTGCACCCACTAACAAGGGGAGGCTCAGAAGTCGCCGCCTCCGATTTTGAAAACAACTGCACGAAAATGTAGCTAAATTAAAACTATTAGACCCGTGTTTCTCACTTTTTGCCAATGGGCCTTCCTAAAGCGTCAGGAATTTTTTGAAAAATGCCAAAATTCACGTAAAAAACCCGAGCGGAGAGCGTTCCGAATATTTACGTGAATTTCGGCAACTTTCAAAAATTCCTGATTCTTTAGGAAGGCCCATTGGCAAAAAGTGAGAAACACGGGTCTAATAGTTTTACTTTAGCTACATTTTCGTGCAATTGTTTTCAAAATCGGAGGCGGCGACTTCTGAGCCTCCCCTTGTAAGTTTCACCGTAATAAATCGTTGATCTGTTTTTGTAAGCTGGTAGTTACATAGTTAAATAAGGCTTTTAAAGAAGAGCATTTTCTCCTCGCACGCACGCGCAAACGCTGCGTATCGTCTAAAAAAAATTGAAATTGAAAATTCATCAATCAGGCACATATAATCGATGCCCCTTTTTTTGAACAATTAAAAGAAATCCGTCAGCAAACAAAATATTACGCCCCCCCTCCGAGGGATTCAATCAAAGAAAAGATGCAAACTTGCAATAATTTGGTATTTTACGCGAATACTCAAAATTAAATTATAAAAATGCAACCAAACACAAAACATTTAATCATGGTCCATGCAAACTACAAACATTATGAAATGAGGTAAAAAAAAATGAAATTATAATCTTCGCAATCATTTCGTAACAAAGATTTATTTTAATTTTTCCTTCTTATCATAGATGTCATAGAAATGCGTCTATCAATCCCTCTCTCTATATTAGCAGCGGAAACTGTGTTATTCCGATTGAAGTTTCTGCTAGTAAATATTTAAACTGATGTATTATTGTAATTTTGTCGAACGGATTTTTCTCATCTTGGAAAAAAAGCAACGAATGAGTCATGTTTTCAAAAAAAAAAAAAACTGCCTGCTTGCTCACACGGAAAAGTAGGAAATTTTCTCCCTAAAAGGTAATAAGTTTTAAAATTTGGCAAGATGGTTTAAAAAAAACTTCTAATCTAATGTGACTCTTGAAACACGCGAATTTTACGAAAGTGTGTGGGTACTCTTGAAGAACATCGGTATTACTGGTAGAACAAATTGCAGTTTAGAACAAATACCTGTTTAAAACTTGAAGTACCTACCAATGTTCCTCGTCCCGATTTTTCTCATCTTGGAAAAAAGCAACGAATGAGTCATGTTTAAAAAAAACAGCCTGCTCACACGGAAAAGTAGGAAATTTTCTCCCGAAAAGGTGATAAGTTTTAAAATTTGGCAAGATGGTTTAAAAAAAACTTCTAATCTAATGTGACTCTTGAAACACGCGAATTTTACGAAAGTGTGTGGGTACTCTTGAAGAACATCGGTATTACTGGTAGAACAAATTGCAGTTTAGAACAAATACCTGTTTACAACTTGAAGTACCTACCAATGTTCCTCGTCCCGATTTTTCTCATCTTGGAAAAAAGCAACGAATGAGTCATGTTTAAAAGAAATCAGCCTGCTCACACGGAAAAGTAGGAAATTTTCTCCCGAAAAGGTGATAAGTTTTAAAATTTAGCAAGATGGTTTAAAAAAAACTTCGAATCTAATGTGATTCTTGAAACACGCGAATTTTACGAAAGTGTGTGGTTACTCTTGAAGAACATCGGTATTACTGGTAGAACAAATCGCAGTTTGGTACAAATCAGGGCTGCCGTTTTGCGTATAATCAATGCTATTTTTATATTCACCGATGATTCCACCGGTTGAGAAAAGATTACACAGTTCAGTTCAGTGTTTGACTGTACTGCACGAATATACTAGCAATTGTAATCTTTTCTCAACCGGTGGAGTCGTCGATGACTTTGAAAAACTTGCGGATATTTTAATTAATCAACGGAGTTTCCACCGATTAAGGAAAGATTACAGATCTAAGTATTTTCGTGCATTACAGTCATACACTGAACTGAACTGTGTAATCTTTTCTCAACCGGTGGAATCATCGGTGAATAGAAAAATAGCATTGATTATACGCAAAACGGCAGCCCTGGTACAAATACCTATTTAAAACTTGAAGTAAGTACCAATGTTCACTGTCCCGATGTTTCCCATTTTTTTTGTATGAAAAGTAAGGTAAAACTATTCATCTATCGTTACCTAAAGGGACTAAAAAATCCGCAATTTTAGCGAAATCAAATCGTGTTTCCCTTTGTAAATTTTTCACGCTCATTTTCAAAAGAAAATTCAGAGGAAAATTCCTCTCGTAAAGTTATTTATAAATGGTATTGGTTATAAGTGATCTGTGACGCAAATATTATCTTCCTCATTAAAACAATTTTTCCCCCCTTTTAGAACAATTCAAAAATAATAGAGCGAAAACAAACATAAAAGAAATCATTGCCTTAATTTTGTAATTATGTTTCGTAGATGAAGAAATAATAAGTATTTACAAAACCAAAAACAATTTCAATTATTTTTTTTATTTGATCAATTATTGTATTAGATAGGTAACTAACTTTCTTCAGACATGCGATGTTCGAAAAGCTCAGATTCCTAAAACCTGATAGGATGCTTTGAACTTCTTTTGTGAAAAAGGGTTTGAAAAAAAATGACAATCACGCTATCAAGGCTATCATTTATATCTTTCTTTTTTTCTTATTTTCTATATTTTTGTTATTTTTTATTCAACTATTTTTTTTCTTATTTTCTTTTTCTTTCTTTTTATTTTATTTTATTTTTTATTTATTTTTTTATTTTTTTTTTTTTTTCGAAAACAAAAAAAAGTCATTTTCGTTTCCGATCTCAACATAATCTATTTATACTTTCCGATTTTTTCTTTAAACTGGCCGTCTGTTGAGTGTCATTGTCCTATGTTGCAATTACGGTTTGAAACTTCACCCACATTTTGGTACATGGCTCACTATGTTCAAAAAAATGTAAGAGGTGGGTTGCATGCATACCTGCCCCCCTCCAATGTTATAAAATGTAAAAAAAAAAAAAAAAAAAAAAAAAAAAAAACTTTGAAACAGTTTTTTCAAATTTCATTTTCTCAATCAATTTGATCTTTACCTTGATTGATAGGAAATTGCATTAAGAAGAAGTTCAAAGATGGGTTTGACAGTTCTTCAACAAGATCTATGCTTTTTATTATTATTTTTTTTATAATTATTATTATTATTATTTTTTTTTTTTATTGATTTTTTCTTGACTTCTCACTTTTTCTTCTTTTAAAAATAGCACCGAGCCAAACATGACAAATCCACTCTTGAGCTCCAGCCCCTTTGAATTCTGGTCATTTAAAAAAAAGGAAGACTCTAGCTTTATTAGAACTTGAGAAAATAGGGTTTAAAGTTTTAAAAAAGTCCGGAAATCCTTTCCTAAAGAGATGTACGGATAAATTAATTTTTTTTTTTTTTTTATTTTTTTTTTTTTTTTTTTTTTTTAAATTTCCAATTTACTTACATTTTTCATTATTTGTTTAATAATACTTTCTGACCACTTTGACAGAAAAATATTACCCCATATCGATCTACTGAGTGTTCTCTACAATACAAATGAACAAATCTACAAAAGAGAAGAATTTTTACCCAGTATACCATGTATTTCGGTTACATTCGGTTGAGAAAAGAGAGAAAAAAAAAAGAAAAAAAAAGTTTATACATGGAAGTATCAACCAAACCTATTGAAAAAAAAAATGAAAAATAAAAATTAAATAAAGTTCAGTATTTTGTACGAAAATCTCACTCCCTCTCTACCTCGCTCTTAAACTATCTCGCGTATTTTCTACTTAATTTTCTTTATTGAAGGTAACCTCCAAAACAGGCTCGCCTATGGAGGTACCGAATTTTCAGTCTTTAATTTTTATGTTAATTTTACGTTAGTTTATTTAATTTGTCTAGTATAGTTTACGTGCAATTTGAGTATTTTAACATTTTTTTTTTTTTTTTTTTTTTTTTTTTTTTTTTTTTTTTTTTTGTTATTGGCTTTTGTCTAAAGACTGAAAAAAAAAATAAAATAAAAATAAATAAATAAATAAATAAATCATTTATTCCTCCACAAAAATTATTAGAAAAATGTGAATAGGAAAATTACCTTGCACTAGAGCCATGAGTATCGTAGAGAGGCGATGATTGGAGGCAGAGGGGCAGAAGACAGAGGGTAGCGTCCGCGCGTCGGAAGATATGGGAGCTTGAAGAGCTAGCCATGTGCAGTGGCAGGGCAACTATCACCACTGCGGGCACTGCGGGTGGTATCGGGCGACTGTGCATGGACAGGGATAGGAATAGGGCGGCAGGGCTCAAACTGTGGCGTCTCTGACTCCTCCGTTTCGGAGGAGAGAGCTGCCAAAGCTCAAATCCCTGAATCCCTGCCACCAGTTGCAGCCTCTCTTGGAATATTCGTCCCTCCAATCACAGCTCAGTCCTCTCACAGTGTCTCAATTTCTCTGCGTTTCAGCAACCTCCCCCGCGAAGCAATTTCAGTAAGCCATCCTCGCCTCGGGGGAGAAACAAGAAGATCGCATTTACGTTCACGTGTGTTGTAGGTGTGTGTATTTACAACCGCTGCAAGTTGGATCTTTCGAGATCTGGGTTAGCAACCTGAAATACATGTGTTTTTCTTCTTATGAGTTTACACGGAGAATAGGGTTTCACTTATAGGAGGGCCTGAATTCGAATAAAAAATTCCGGGAAAGAAATTCTGGCAGTTTTTTTTTTTTTTTTTTTCAAGAATTTTAGTCTTTTTACATAGAATTGTTGTAGGTGTGCGTATTTACTGCCGATACGAGATGGACCTTTCAAGATATGGGTTTGCAACCTGAAATACATATATGTGTAGTTCTTCATCTGATGTGAGTTCACACAGAGAAAAATATTTTTCTAAAAAGGGCCTGAATTTGAATAAAAAAGTTCCTGGAAAAAAAATTCTGGTAGTTTTTTAACAAAATTTAGTCTTTTTCAATAGAATTTTTGTCATTTTGACCAAAATGTCTACCATTTTCTACCTAAATTCAACGCGACGGCCGGCCTGCTGAATGAAAAAAAACGCACCCATCGGCAACGGCGACGCGACGCCCATGATTTCACTTGTCCCAACTCTCAATTGGTCGTTGGTTTTAGGCTTTCACGGATGTGAGCAAGATTTGACGATATCGAATAAGGCTCTACACAAAAGAGTCGATGAGTAGAGGAACGTATGACAACAGACCGGAATGCCGGCAAATCCGCATTCCGCCTGTCCACCACTGCAATGGTCCACTGTCGAACTTAACATTCGAATGCGTGAACGCGGTCGACTCCTCTCAAATGCATAAAGCGTCGTATCGGTACTTAATCCCGTATAATCTTTCCATCAAGAGACTCTAGTCTGTCTTAACATGAAATCTGAAGCTGACTACTAAACAGTGGTCACTGGATAGGCCCACTTTTAAATTGTTTTTAACCAGGGGCGTCATTTCGGGTTCGGCTGGGGGGGGGGGCAAAAATGTGATGACTTTTTTTTTTTTTTTTTTTTTTTTTTTTTTTTTTTTTTTTTTCATCGATATTATTTTAGAAACTCTACAGACCTGTATATCCTACATTTACGGCCCTAAATTTCAAAAAACCCGTTAATGACCACCAGATTTTAGTTCGAAACTTTTTTCTTCTCCTAAATAAAAAAAAAAAAAACGTCATCACTTTTGGCCGACCCTTGGGGGGGGGCAGTTGCCCCCCCCCCCCGCAAATGACGCTACTGTTTTTAACCAAAGCAAGTGGCTTGTTTCTCAATATGAAGCCAGGCATAGACCCTAGATACAAAATCGATTTCTTTTCAAAATAAATCGAGTTAGATCGATGCAACAGTAATCAAGTACGCTGATTTCAAAGAAACAACTGTTACTTGATGAACGGCAATTAATTGCGTCGTAACACTTTGGTTTCATTGAAATTGGCGCTGGTGCTGCTCATTGCCGCTTGGATTCATCTCAATTATTTTTTAAAAGTATGTGTAATTTAAAAACGAATAATGAAGTCACATTTTTCCAACCCTCACAATCCTGCTTGGCTCCATTGGTCACACAATTCACGAGTCAATGCTTTCATATCTCTCCAAAGAAAAGTTTCTTTGGAATGAGAGGAATAAAAACCGCCTCATCCTAATGTTAGGTCTTTGCAGAAGAAAACTTTCAACACATTTTCAAGGCCAAGGAGGATAATCGTCACCTTTTTGCCCATGTTAAAGTGTCATGAGTTGCCAGGAGTGAAACGGCCCGAAATACAAAAGATATGAAAACCCTTGAGGGCGATCGACTCCATTTGTCAAGCTGAATCGATAGAGGGGTCACTCGGGGGGTTTCTGCGACATCACCTTTTTATCCCATGTTAAAGTGACATGAGTTGCCAGGAGTGAAACGGCCCGAAATGCAAAAGATATGAAAATCCTTGAGGGCGATCGACTGCATTTGTCAAGCTGAATCGATAGAGGGGTCACTCGGGGGGTTTCTGCGACATCACCTTTTTGCCCATGTTAAAGTGTCATGAGTTGCCAGGAGTGAAACGGCCCGAAATGCAAAAGATATGAAAACCCTTGAGGGCGATCGACTCCATTTGTCAAGCTGAATGGATAGAGGGCTCACTCGGGGGGTTTCTGCGACATCACCTTTTTATCCCATGTTAAAGTGACATGAGTTGCCAGGAGTGAAACGGCCCGAAATGCAAAAGATATGAAAATCCTTGAGGGCGATCGACTGCATTTGTCAAGCTGAATCGATAGAGGGGTCACTCGGGGGGTTTCTGCGACATCACCTTTTTGCCCATGTTAAAGTGTCATGAGTGCCAGGAGTGAAACGGCCCGAAATGCAAAAGATATGAAAACCCTTGAGGGCGATCGACTCCATTTGTCAAGCTGAATGGATAGAGGGGTCACTCTGGGGGTTTCTGCTACATCACCTTTTTGCCCATGTTAAAGTGTCATGAGTTGCCAGGAGTGATACGGCCCGAAATGCAAAAGATATGAAAACCCTTGAGGGCGATCGACTGCATTTGTCAAGCTGAATCGATAGAGGGGTCACTCGGGGGGTTTCTGCGACATCACCTTTTAGCCCATGTTAAAGTGTCATGAGTTGCCAGGAGTGAAACGGCCCGAAATGCAAAAGATATGAAAACCCTTGAGGGCGATCGACTCCATTTGTCAAGCTGAATGGATAGAGGGGTCACTCGGGGGTTTCTGCGACATCACCTTTTAGCCCATGTTAAAGTGTCATGAGTTGCCAGGAGTGAAACGGCCCGAAATGCAAAAGATATGAAAACCCTTGAGGGCGATCGACTCCATTTGTCAAGCTGAATGGATAGAGGGGTCACTCGGGGGTTTCTGCGACATCACCTTTTTGCCCATGTTAAAGTGTCATGAGTGCCAGGAGTGAAACGGCCCGAAATGCAAAAGATATGAAAACCCTTGAGGGCGATCGACTCCATTTGTCAAGCTGAATGGATAGAGGGGTCACTCTGGGGGTTTCTGCTACATCACCTTTTTGCCCATGTTAAAGTGTCATGAGTTGCCAGGAGTGATACGGCCCGAAATGCAAAAGATATGAAAACCCTTGAGGGCGATCGACTGCATTTGTCAAGCTGAATCGATAGAGGGGTCACTCGGGGGGTTTCTGCGACATCACCTTTTAGCCCATGTTAAAGTGTCATGAGTTGCCAGGAGTGAAACGGCCCGAAATGCAAAAGATATGAAAACCCTTGAGGGCGATCGACTGCATTTGTCAAGCTGAATCGATAGAGGGGTCACTCGGGGGGTTTCTGCGACATCACCTTTTCTGCCCATGTTAAAATGTCTTGAGTTGCCAGGAGTGAATTGGCCCGAAATGCAAAAGATATGAAAACCCTTGAGAGCGATCGACTGCATTTGTCAAGCTGAATCGATAGAGGGGTCACTCGGGGGGTTTCTGCGACATCACCTTTTCTGCCCATGTTAAAATGTCTTGAGTTGCCAGGAGTGAATTGGCCCGAAATGCAAAAGATATGAAAACCCTTGAGAGCGATCGACTGCATTTGTCAAGCTGAATCGATAGAGGGGTCACTCGGAGGGTTTCTGCGACATCACCTTTTTGCTCATGTTAAAGTGTCATGAGTTGCCAGGAGTGAAACGGCCCGCGCCCGAGTCACAATAGATATGAAAAACCATACTGCATTGGATTCCTTGTACATCAAACTTTAAGCATGGAGAAGTTGGAGAAGTGTGGAAAAGAGTGACTAATCGTGACGCTTCGTCAAGCTTCGTCACTCTTTTTCACTCTTCTCCAACTTCTCCATGCTTAAAGTTTGATGTAAAAGGAACCATAATGCAATATGGTTTTTTCACATTTCATGTTAAACAACGATTCGATTGAGCAGCACTGCTTCATCAACACTCACTGGCGGCTCGTGCAATCTGGCAACCGTGCACTTTTGCCATTTAAACGTATGCAAAAAGATCGATACTATGTGAGGCGCTGCGCCTCATCAAGTAATCGATTATTTTACACAGTTTTAAATGGAGGAAATCCATTGTTGCCACATTGCACGAGCCGCCGCTGTCAACAATCGATTCTTTTAAATTTATTCAAATGAGAGCAAAACATTGTTGCCACAATGTAGCTGGTTGCTACAGGCTTATCAATAAATGAAAATTGGGTAAAACCTTGTAAAAATGACGATAAACGCGCTAAAAAATCACGAAATCCATTCCCACGCTCATAAAATGCTTTCAAACGCGAGACTGTAATTTCGATGATTACCGCCTAAATATTATGGCAGTTGTATGCTTCTTTCCTTACTTGTGTCATTATGTGTGGTGTAGCGAGAACACATCTTGAAGATGGAGCTTCTGAAGATAGGGGAACCCAATGTATAAGGCGGTAATCGCCGCCATTGCGATCTCGCGTTTGAAAGCATTTTATGACGTTAGGAGTGGATTTTGTGAGTTTTTTAGTGCGCTTATCGTCATTATTATAGGGGTTTACTTCTTAATTATCTATTAATAAGCCTGTAGCAAAAGTTTGCGACAGTTCCATTAAAGAGCCACCTCTATGGCTTTTTGTCTCCGCAACCGCGTTGCGTCATCTCGTTTACAATACCCATAAAAGCTCGAAACTGACTTGGTGCGCTGTCTGAGTGTGTGCGTGTGTGTCCGTGAGTGTGTGATTGATAAATTCGTTTATTTTTTTTTTAAAGAGGTGCCTTAACATCAACGGCCATTTACACCTCTTTTGAGGGTTGTTTTTTTTTTACAGAAAGGAAAATTAAGTAATTAAGTATATGTAACATTAAACTGTGGACACTAAAATAGAGATATTTTTACACTTCTAGTCCAGTTTTTTTCAGGAATGAATAAAGTTTCTTCGCTGTTTCTTGGTTGGTTGTTTTTAACACTAAGGTGAGATCATCTGTGGCTGGTACTTGAAACTGTTTCCGTAGTTGTTGAAATTTCGGGCAAGTAAGTAAAACATGTTTAACGGAGAGGGGACAGTTGCAGAAATCGCACATTGGTTGAGCTAATCTTTTGATGAGGTAGCCGTGGGAAAATCTTGTGTGGCCAATGCGGATTCTTGTGAGAGCAACTTGTTCTGCTCTACACCGAGAATCCGCATTGGAAGTTGTTATAGTTGCGAGGTTGATTGCGTGTGTCTTCTTAAGTTGGTCTTTTTCCCATTGAAGCATCCATTTATTAAGGATACATTTTTTAATGTATGAGACTAGGTCATCGGGACTGACAGAGGCGGGGAAGAAAGGTCCTGTTGAAAGGGCGGCTTCCTTGGCATATTTGTCAGCAAGCGTATTACCTTTGATGTTAACATGGCCTGGTGACCAACACAATACGATTGAAAAGGATTGGAAAGAAAGGAGGTGTAGAAGATTTTGGATATTTATAATGATCGGGTGAGAATTTGAATTGGATTTTAAGGCTGAGAGGACACTAAGCGAGTCTGTGGAAATGACTGATTCGGTTTGCTTTAGTTCTTGGATGTATCGAAGAGCTTGAAAGACAGCAAAAGCCTCGGCTGTGAAGATGGAGCTGTCAGGTGATAATTTGAATAACCTCACTTCATTATCCGACACAAACGCGCAGCCAACTTTGTCTTCAATTTTGGATCCATCGGAGTAAATATGCAGGTAATTTTGATAAGGTTCTAATGTTGAGTAATAGTTGTTTCTCAGTTCAGACTGAGAAAGGTCAGCTTTCGGAAAATTGCTGGTATTAAGGTGTATCCGGACATCAGGCAAAATCCAGGGTGGATAATCTTGATTGGTAAGAGTAGGTAACGCATTGAAGTTGAACTGAGATGATATAGATTCGATGAGGGGGAGGCATGAATCAGGCTGAAAAACTGAATTAAACGCTGGATGATTTGGCATAGTTTTTATTTTCGCCATGTACTTTGAGATCAGGTAGAGTCGTCTAAGCTTTAATGGAGGCTCTTGGGCCTCAATGCAAAGGGTTTCACTGGGGCTCGTTCGAAAAGCACCCGTTACAAATCGTATTGCCGTATTATGGATAGGATTCAGGGAATTAAGAACTGATTCGCTCGCGGATCCGTAGATAAATGAGCCGTAATCAATTTTTGATCTAATAAAGGAGCGATATATTTTTAGCAATGTACTTCTGTCCGCACCCCAGGAGGTGTAAGATAGAAATTGCAAGATTCTCATTTTTCTTTGACAGTTGCTTTTAAGATCCGTCACGTGTTGTTTCCATGTAAGCTTTTGGTCGAAAGTAAGGCCTAGAAATTTTATATGTTTTACAAATTCGATTTTTTTCCGATTGACGAACAAAGTGGGATCTGGAATGTTCCTTTTTCGAGAGAATATAATGCCTTTTGTTTTTGAGGTGGAGATTTTGAAGCCAGTTTTTAGTGACCAGGCCTCCAAATTCTTTATAGCTTTTCGGAGTAAAAGCATAGCTACACGGATATCCTTGTGTGCAACGTAAATGCAAAAGTCATCAACGAAGAGTGATCCTTTGACCCGTTTAGGAAGGGTTTTGCTGATGTCATTTATTGCAATTAAAAACAGGATTACGCTAAGTACGCTTCCCTGGGGTATACCATTTTGCTGTATCGTTTCAGAAGAGAGGGTTGAGTTAACTTTCACTCGGAAGTAGCGATCAGTTAAAAAATTCTGTATGAAGATTGGTAAGTTGCCACGGAGACCCCATTCATGGAGAGTTTTGAGTATTTTGTGCCGCCAAGTTGTATCATAGGCCTTTTCAATGTCAAACAGAATGGCCGCAGTATATTGCTTTTTTGAAAAGCCTCTGAGTATTTCTGACTGCAAGGAAATGAGATGGTCAATGGTTGATCTGTTTTTACGCGCTCCGCACTGAATATCAGATAGTAACTTATGTTTATCAATAAACCACTTTAGACGCTTAGCTGTCAATTGTTCGTACACTTTGCTTAAGGATGAGGTAAGTGAGATGGGTCGAAATTTCGATGGATGCAGTCTATTGTTCTTATCTTTCATGTGTGTGTGTGTGTGTGTGTGTGTGTGTGTGTGTGTTTGGAGCTCTTTCGAATCGCTAAAAATTTTCCCTGTAATTTGTATAATAGTGTCTGCAAGCATGATGTGTTTCTGATGCGACAAACACTTGTCTGAACGTCATTCGTCATTTTATTTTAACGAGGATGCGAGTGACGTAGAGGCGGTACCTATTCACTATTCACATGAAGCTTAGGTTCAATCGAATCGGTTTTCCACGGAGAAACACGAGGATGGTTTCAACATTGTTGCCTAATTACATTTTTACCTTACACGATCAATATCGATGCATCTATCTATGTATTTATTCATTTACTGTATTCATTTGTTTTCCTTATTTTCATGTCGGGTCTAGTAATCGAACACTAATCATGATAAATCAATCGGCCGTTATTCGATTTCTAAATCAATCGATCTCGCAAATGAAATTTAACTTGAGATTTTTATTGGTGGAGAGGAAGGGGGAGGGGGGTGATCTCTAAGTATAGATGCACTACGGGGTGTCTGGGGGAGGGGGGCAGTGGACACCCCCAGTGAAGGAGAAGTCCGGGGGTAATTTTCCGGATAAGTGGAAGAAAATAGGTGTTTTTTTTCACCAACATTTTAGGTCTTCAACATTGTAAAAAAAAGTTCACTCCCGAAAGACTGAATACGGGAACGAACTGGGCCAGATTTAACACTTGAGTTAGAGTGAAGCCAATAATAAAATCCAAAATTTTATTGAATTCACTCTGACGCTAGCGTCAAATTAGGCCTAGTTCCCGTCAACCTTTGGTGGAGGGAACTTTTTTACAGTGACTGGTAGAATTGGCTTGATTTCATGGTTTAAGCCATTGAATCCGCGATATTTTGATTTTTCAAAAAACACCTTGTTTTCTCACTTTAAGGTGAAACGTGGTAAATCACTCGATTAAAGGTCTTGATCTATTCTTTCAGAATTTGTTAAGATTTTTGAGACATTTACAACATGGTGGTCACAACGGTTGACTGAAAATCGTTCCAGAAAGCCCCAACAACTCAAAAAATGTGGAGTTTTCAGGAAGGGGGGAGGGGAGGGTGTTGTCAATTGCCTCCACTTTAAGGATATGATTTTTTTTTTTAAACCTTCATTGAGGATTTTTTCGTGAAAACTTGAAAAATGTTTTTAATTCTCACCCCCCCCCCCTCCCCACAGATACCTCCACAGGGACTATCGGGGACTTTTTATGATATCATAATTGGAAAATGTGGGGTCAATTCCCAATCTGAATTTTTTGTTTCAAAACTTTTCAACCAGCCGTTCGCGAGAAAAATGCCTTTGGGTGGTCTGGGACACCTTGTATAATATGATAACTACTATACTACAAGACCAAATAAAGAGATAGTAAAATTTATAAAGAGAAATAATGAAGAGGAAGGCTGAACGTGGAGGCATCATGCAGTTTTCTGTGTAAATGGGAGTCTTAATTACTATGTATAAAGCGGTGCTGCCGTTTTACGTATAATTAATGACATTTTTTTCAGTTCACCGATTATTCCACCTGCACCGGTTGAGAAAAGATTACACAGTTCAGTCCAGTGCATGACTGTACTGCACGAAAATACTCTGATCCGTAATCTTTTCTCACTCGGTGCAATCGCCGTTGAAAAATTAAAATATCCGCAAGTTTTTAATGTCACCGACTACTCCAACGGTTGAGGAAAGATTACAAATGTAAGTATTTTCGTGCATTACAGTCATGCACTGGACTGAACTGCGTAATCTTTTCTCAGCCGGTGGAATCATCGGTGAATGGGTCTGTTGCAAACTTTTGTTTTAGCGCTACAAAGTATTCAATCTCATGTAAAATCGCGTGAAAAGTCTATTGGTGGCATCAGAAAGTCATAAAACGCAATAATAAACTCACAAGAGGCGTTTAATGAAATCCAAGATGGCGGAGAAATATCGAGCAATTTGTATGCATGCACCACGAACATCCAAGGATAGCCAACCTCACAATATCGATCACAACGTAAACAAACACATAACCTCTACCTCCAGTGAGGTTGTCCAAGTTGGCCATCCTTGGATGTTCAAGGTGCATGCATATACAGATTGCTCGATATTTCTCCGCCATCTTGGATTTCATTAAACGCCTCCTATGAGTTTATCATTGCATTTCATGACTTTCTGATGCCACCAATGAACTTTTCAGGTGATTTTACATCAGATTTTACACTTTTAATTGTTGTAGCAAAAATTTGCAACAGACCCATTGAAGAATGTCATTAATTATACGCAAAACGGCAGCTCTGCAGTGTATAGTGTATATGTTCAATTACAAGCAGCAGTTCCAGTGTTGCCACATTTGGGTGAAAAAGCCGTACATTTTACATTGATTTAAATGGGGACGATACGGATTTTTACCCTCCATCTGGCAACACTGAAGCAGTTCTCAACGTGATAACAGCGCCTGGGAACCGCATTGTGTCGACCAATGGCATGACGACAAGTCTCAGTGCTCGGAAACTGCAAAATGGGAACTGCTGGAGTAGAACGCGGTCCGCGCCGTTGCCATCATATTTTCGCATGGATTTATCTCTCTCAAAATTGAATCATATTTAACAAAGGTGTGAGCATGAATTTCATAAGTAGGGGTGTGTACTGTAGGGCTCAAGTCGTGGGGCTCTAAAGTCTTAAGTTTCTCTCCTGTCATTTATGCCCCTTGTATGTATTTATTTATTTTTGTTTTCTTTCATTTGTTCAATTTTTTTTTTTTTTTTTTTCCTTCTCCCATCTTAAAACCTAACTCCAATTCAAATATTTAATGTAAAAACAATCATACCAATTCATTGTTGTATATATATGTCACTTATAAATGTAAATATCTTATTTCTGATGTACAGAACGATATTAAATAAACCTTAAAAAAAAAAAAAAAAGTAGGGGTAAAAGAACTGCGGTACAAACTCGTATTGACCCAATTTTTGGACCCCCCCCCCATTATAAATTTACTGTATGCTTTTTTCTTTTTTTTTTTTTTTGGTTCAATGACATCATTTATCGATCAGATATAGTCCCCCCCCCCAAAAAAAAAAACTAACAAAAGAATGTAAAACAGCATATCATGAAATAAACTCCTGTAAAATGTTTATAATTTTTCTAAAAGTTGCAAAAAACCATTGATGCTACGGTACCTAATAAAATATTCTACGACTACAACTATAGCCCTGCACTGCATCAGATTTTGTTTCAACCAAAAATGGATTTTTCAATTCACTAGGTGGTCAAATATATGGGAAAAATAGCACACAAAAATAATTGAACAGTTTTTAGATAAAAATTTTCATTTTTCTATTTTCTACTCATTTTTGAAACGTGCTATATAAGAAATTGCGGGAAAAGAAAAAAAATATTTTAAAAAGAAAAAAAAATTTAAAAAGAAAAAAAAAATGTTTTACTTTGATTGGATTTTTCAAAAAGCAAATGCCAAAGGTTTAGTAAAAATAATGAAATTTGGGTTGAATTGGAAACGGGGGCAAATCCCCCCCCCCTGCCATGATTTCCACGATTAAACGCATCATAATGAGTGTTGGTAGTCTTTTGAAAAATGTTTGAGCTCGTTTTTATGTTTTTTATACAGTGACACTGGTGATACAATTTGTGAAATAAGGCAAAATATACAGTACAATGTCTGATACGGGGTTTTTTACATCATGCGATACCTGTGTCACACTATGCAGTAGCTCAAAATGAAAGGAAAGAATCGTATAAAAAAATAAAAAAAATTAAATAAAAAAAAAGTCCTGCCATTTTTGTTGGGTTTTAAAGACCATAGCTTTAAGGATCGACTTTAACGTGGATCGTGTAGGGAGGAAAAACAAGGTGGTAAGGTTAAACATATTTTTGTACGTTCAAGTGACGGGTATAATGGTGGCGCGCTCTTTCAGACTTCGGTGAAAGCTCGAACCTCTTCCTCGATAATTCAATGAAGGCAGGCTCGCCGGGTGAGGTGCGGGTAAGACACACTGGCGGCTCGTGGAGGTGAGGCGACGAAAATGAGAGGTGCACAGGATTTTTTTTGAAACGCTCTTCACATAAACTTTTTTGAAAATTTTCTGTTCCATTCATACTTTTTGGACTATTGAAACAAAGGATGATGGAATGATAACCATTTGAACCTTTTTATTTTACTTTTTTAATTTTTTTCTTTCTCCAACTTAAAAAAATGTGAGGCGATGGCTCCCTGTCGCCTCACTTGCCTCACCTGGCGAGCCGCCACTGGTAAGACAGTGCTTCACCTAATTCAGAAGATGTATTACAGTAGCGGCTCGTGCAATTTGGCAACAATGCTTTCGCTCCGTTTGATTCTATGTGAAAAGATCGATCGATGGTGAAGCAGCGCTTCAATGGGATTAGATTGTTTTACATTGAGTTAAATTGGGTAAATTAATTAAATAAACTAATTAATTACATTACACTTTAATTTAATTTAAATAAAGTGTAATTAATTAATTCTTCATCTTACACCAGAATCGACTATAAAATCGCTTGTAGCAACCCTGGTAAAAATGTTCCATTACCAATTTTACATGGAAATAGATTTCCACGGAAACCATGCAAGTTTCCATGGAAATCAGTGTGTTTTCCATGGAAATCGATGTAGTTTCCATGGGAAAATACTTGGTTTCCATGGAAATTGCATCAATTTCCATGTAAAATTGGTCATGGAACATTTTTACCAGGGAAAAGTGTGCAACAGCCCCATTGCACGAGCCGCCACTGATGAGAGGAAACGAAAGGAAAAGTAAACAATCCCGTAAATCGCATCGAAAACTCTAAAAATTGCAGTTTGAGCCCCAAGTTTTGATTTCTCGTTGAAAGACTTCTAACCCCCCCCCCCTCTTATCTTCGATATATTCCAATGGAGCCCCCCCCCCCCCGGATGCGGTCTGGCTTTAAAGCTCGGACCGGGACGCACACTTCAAACTGGCCACAATTGAGAGAAAGTGCCCCCCCCCCCCCACCTCGGACAAAAGTGCCATTCTAAACCATATTTCAAAGATAAACTTTATTCGTGAATGCCCTGACCTTCCAGTGTTGCCAGATCGAGGGTAAAAAGCCGTATCGTCCCTATTTTAATCAATGTAAAATGTACTACTTTTTCACCCCAATCTGGCATCACTGTGATCCTCTGACTTTTCAGAGGATGCAGACTGCCTCTTTGACATTATTGAATCGTCACACTGGCGCAACCAGGATATCTTCCATCTCTCTCATTCCCCATTTGAATGTATAAGTAGGAAAAGGACAGAAGGAGGGGGTTTTATCCCGTTGTCCATCCTTGTCTAACATACGTGTTTTAATGGAGAAAAGAGAGAGATGAAGAAACTCTCGGTGCGCTACTGAATCGTCATAATGATGGGTGGTCTGGTGCATACTTTTGCTACAACAATATAGAAGCTTGATTCTTATGTAAAATTCGACCAAAATATTGATGCGCACATTAAAAACGTTCAAAATCCACTCATTAACTCAGGAAATCACTTCAATTTCAAACAGTCCAAGCTACACTAGACACTATTCACACCGGTATAATACTACGTAGACGGAACCACCGTGCAAAAGTAAACAACATCGTAACTACAAAATGATGGAATTCCCTTCTAAATACATGAACTATTGGCTGCATTTGCTGTCTGGGACCAAACAGTGTTACGGCTTGACGGTCCTCCGAAAGACGTTGGATGGTGCGCACGTAAGTATATTTGCGTGTAGTTTATACTAGAGTATAGTAAGTTTATACCCCCCGTAAGTGCTCACCGATCATCTGCGTGCGGGACCGTGAGGGCGCAACACTATTTGGTCCCTACTCCCTGGTCTTTTCGGTTAACAAAGATTACAAAATAATATAAGAAATGTACGCATCTAAACGAAACATTCCAATGTTTGTAAGTTCTGTTCATTCCATAAACGAGATGGTTCCATCTATGTAGTTATAAGTCGGTGATATAGTGTCTAGTGTAGCGCGGGTTGTTTGAAATGGAAGGTATTTTCTGAGTTAATGAGTGGATTTTGAAAGTTTTTAATGTGCACATCGTTATTTTCGCAGAATTTTACTTTAGAAACAATGAGTTATATTGATGTAGCAAAAGTACGCAACAGACCCATTATCGACAATTTTCAGAGTCTCCGATATTTTATATTTCTGTTTTATTTTATACTTGTTTCGGTCTGATCTCATGAAAGTGGGACGCAGATTCCATCGGCCGAATCGCAACAGTTTTCGGGGCGCGCGTGTATTTGAATCGGATAGCGTTAGTGGTGGGTTAAAAAGGAGATAACTATTCGTACGCGGCTGTACCGTTATAATCTACCTAGAAAAATGAAGGCGCACTTACAAAAGTGAGACGCGTATTCCTGATCTAATATCGGGATTCGGGATCTTCCGGTTGGTGTATTAGAATCGGATAGCGTTCCGTGCGGGTTGGAGAGGAGATAACTGTTCGTACGCGGCTGTACCGTTTTAGTCTACCTAGAAAAATGAAGGCGCACCTATAAAAGTGAGACGCGTATTCCTGATCAGATTGCGGGATCTTCCGGACTCCGGTAGGTGTGTGAGAATCGGATAGCGTTTCGTATGGGTTTGAAAGGAGATAACTATTCGTTGTTTTTATTACACCATATGAGATGTTGCCAAACTGCACGCGACACCACTGTAAGAGTCGTCATCTCCATTTCTTTCCTCTTTTCCCTCCCTCCCTCCCTCTATCTTTCCTTTTGATTGCGGCCCCGGCCGACCCAAATTGGGCCGCAGCCCACCTGGAAATTCCCCTGTTTCCCATTAGGGGCATTCCGCCTCTGCTCCCCCTCCGGCCCTCCCCCTAGACCCCCAACCCTCGTGCCTACGCAGATTCTTCTATTCACAGGAATACTTAGTTAACTATACTAAATAACAAGGGTAACGTAACGGTGTTAACTTTGATTTCTTTCAATAGCATCAATTCATCATTATTCTCGGAGCGTTCCATTAGCTTTAATATCCTTCATTTTTAAGGATAGGCAAAAGCGGTACAGTCGCGTAGGAACAGTTAACCTATACTAAATAACACGGGTAACTGCTTTGGTTTCATTCATTGGACTCTGCATCACTTCATCATTATTCTTGGAGCGCTCCACTCAGAGATTACTGCACTAGCTTTGATATCTCCTTCATTTTTATGGGTAGGCAAAAACGTTACATTCACGTAGGAATAGTTAACTATACTCGATAAAACCGGTAATGGTGTTAGCTTTCGATTGCTTTCATTCAATGGCATCACTTCATCATTTTTTTCGAGTGCTCCACTCCGCTACACCATGTAGACCAAAATTAACATTAAATTTGAAACAGGTCCGAATATGTTGGACGACTTGAACACGACGAGATCTAATCTGTGAACCGGTCAATAGGCGCAGACAATTTTGTCGAAAGAGTCGCTCTTCAAGATTTAGAAATTCAAGAATTCGATGGTACAGTGGCATCATTTCATGCCTTGGCCCTTGCCGAGGGGGGGGGGGGGGGGGAGGAAAATTCTGCCTCCCTTTATTTTTCACTTCGCATGCACTTGAATTCTGAAACCCTGCCCTTGGAGGTGCTTGATGGTCCTTGGAGTGTCCTTTTCCACTTATAACTTGGGCAAATTTTGGGGAAGACACATTTAGTCTTTCCCACCTTACTCTCACTAAAGACGATCTTTTCCTTCTTCTTCTTGAATTATCTGTGTGAGCCAAAACTTCGATATGGGAGCGTTCTAGAATTCTCCGATCCGGTAAACCGGGAAAGTGCATCAGAATTGCCGGGGAGTGTTTACGGTAAAGCCGATAATGTTTTGATGAAGCTCATCGGTTTTCCGATGAATTTAAGAACGATCACAGGCGCAGTGTGTTATTGCTAAAAATGTCTGTTTACATTTCAATAACCTGCAAAACACCCATAAGAACACACGGAAAGAGGTTGTTTACTTCCTCCATGTTTGTTTTCATCGGCTTTACCGGAGTTGGGAGCGTTCTAGAATTCTCCAAGTAGCTTCCCCGCTAAACCGCTAAATTATCAAGTCGTTCTTTTATTCTCCGATTTCGTTTCTGATAACCCGGGGAAGCTCATCGGAGCGTTCTTGAACTCCGATGAAGTCCATCAGAATTCTTCCCCGGAGTACACCGGCTTTACCGGAGTTCTAACTCCGGTAAAGCCGATGAAAACAAACATGGAGGAAGTAAACAACCTCTTTCCGTGTGTTCTTATGGGTGTTTTGCAGGTTATTGAAATGTAAACAGACATTTTTAGCAATAACACACTGCGCCTGTGATCGTTCTTAAATTCATCGGAAAACCGATGAGCTTCATCAAAACATTATCGGCTTTACCGTAAACACTCCCCGGCAATTCTGATGCACTTTCCCGGTTTACCGGATCGGAGAATTCTAGAACGCTCCCGTTCGGTAAAGCCGGTGTACCCCGGGTAAGAGTTCTGATGAACTTCATCGGAGTTCAAGAACGCTCCGATGAGCTTCCCCGGGTTATATCAGAAACGAAATCGGAGAATAAAAGAACGACTTGGTAATTTAGTGGTTTAACGGGGAAGCTCCCCGGAGAGTTCTAGAACGCTCCCTATGTGCCAAACCAACGGGGGGGGGGAGAAGAGAAAAAATAGACGCAATAAAAAGCTAGACGTTGAAAAAAGACCCCAATAAAAAAAACGCTGGATCTTGTTGCGGAGAAAGTTTGCGACGTAAGAATTTATATTTGGCGCGGTTGAAGTCGAACGTTCCGGTTCAGCTGCGGGTTCCGCGTTGTAAACGAAGGAACGACCTTGCGTAATCCACTTTCCGTCAGTTTCGTCGCGAAATTATCACCGCCTCTCCACTTATCATCAAGTGTTTTCATTTGTTGACATTCTCCCTATCTCTTTTTTCGCCTTGCGTGGCCAAGTCTTATTCGCCCTAAAATTCAAGAGTGCTATATTTTTCTATTTCGTAACTTATCAATCCTAAATTTTAATTTAATTGTTTACAAACAACACAGCTGGTGATTCCTTTTCCTCTCGTTGATTCGCCTTTACTTTGCTTTTGAAACCGATCGTCGGTTCCGCTTACATTACCTTTCAGGTGATTATCTTAATCTAGGTTAAGTTACCTTTTTGAGCAAATACTTACGCTATAAATATTTGAAGCTCTGTGAATATTGTGTCAGACCGTCGAATTAAGTTGCTTTTCTACACTCTGATATGTTCAATTCATTTCAGAACCCTCTCTTTTAAGCTGCCAATGTAGCTGTAATCTGTGTCAAGCATCCACTTGCTTTGTGCCGAATTATCAGACTTTCTTCTAACTCAACTCCTCTTTAAAACTTTGATCTGTAGTAATTTACAGAGGACACTCCTTATTGAATTACGTACCTTGGGAAGGTTCGTGCTAATTCATCCGTCAGCATTACTAGACATAAGTTTTGATGCCTCTTAAAATTGATCAAAAGTCGGAGTTATGTAGGGCTATCTAGCAGAACAGCTGTCACTTACAAAGTTTCATGTTGCAGACTGCAGTATTCAGGGCTATCAAAATTGATATTTGTATCCTACGCTATTTTCGTTTCGAATTATCATTCAAAATTCAGTCCTCAATGGAACTTTGATCTGTGATAATTTAGAGAGGACATTTCTTGTTGATTTACACACCTTGCCAAGGTTTGTGATAATACATCCGTGAGGATAACTAGAACGAAGTTTTGATGCCTCTAAAAATTGAAAAAAAGTTGTACTTTTGTAGAGCTATCTAGTAGAATAGCTGTCGCTTTCAAAGTCTCTTATTGTATACTGCAGTATTCAGGGATATCAACATTGATAATCGTATCCTATGAGTATCTTTTGACTCGAAAAAGAGTAAATTGTTGCATATCTTTTTGACTTTGGGGTTTATTAGTTATATAAGTATAGGAGCTGAAGTATCTTCATAGTTGGAGGATATGATCTTACGAATTGGCGTAACTTTTGAAATTGGTTCTCGGCAACCCTAGCTGTACCATCAATACGTAAAACCTACTCAAGATTGAAGCACAACTAATGCATAACTGAAGTGAAAGTATGTTAAGGTTCTTTGATGAAGTCAAAATAATCAACTCTCGGTTTACTCCTCTAGAAGAACTGGCAACAATGTTTTTTTCTTATTCTACGACCAGATTGATAGAGAACATTTCTTTAATAGGGCCTCTGGAAAACGAGTGAAGGATTCATCTCTTTACATATAAATAAAAATATAAATAAATAAATCTTAAAGCATGGTTTGTATTTTTTTGGAAGAATATCAAATGCTTTAAGTTTGTAGTTTGTCTGCAATAATTTGAGACAGTTGAGGTCACTCCTAAATAGATGAAAATTCACTTCAAACAATCCTGAATTAATGAAAATTCACTGTAGACAATTTTCTTGTTCCCTGTTTTTTCTCAATCTATTCTTGTTGACACCACCTCTACTTTATAGCATTTCTGCGTCAGTAGGGCTCTCCCAATAGGACTTAGTTAAAGAGGTAGGTAATCACTGTCTTTCCAGGTAGGAAAGAATTGGCGTCTTGTCTCCAGCTCTTGCTAAGGGAGGGGAGCAAACTTTGAATTTTATTAGATTGTCCAATAGATCCTGGTGTAAATTTTTTAATAATCTCTATTATAATTTCTTGTTCTCAGAAACCAAAAAAAAAAAAAAAAAAATGGCAGACGAAAACATGGATTCTTGCGAATACATTTTCAGCCACGAATTGGCCATGCGGCGACTACTATCTTTCGTAAGTTACCTCTCTTTCTCTTTGATCATATGTATCTATCATTTATGTATTCTTTATGTGTATTCATCTGGAAACAAAAGTATTTAAATTTTTTCTACTCTTTTCTTTTACTGTCATATCTTTCAACCTACCAGTCCGATTCTCTGCTGGTCCCATCCAGAGACAATTTATAATTGAGACCGCACACTAGCCGGCTGACCTTTTTTTCCTGGACCATTCGTTGACTGATGTAATCTCCATGCTTTGGTCTCATTAAGCAAAAACCTCAACAACTTTTCTCATCATTCAATGTATGGACCATGTTTCCGGTGCTCTGTTGTGACCCCCGAAAAAAATGTTGCCGCTGCGGCAAACATTTGCAAAATAGATAGTGCGTGGTCTCTATTATGTATTGTCTCCGGTCCCGTCTCTCTGAAAAAATCCTCTCTAATTCCATGAGACAGAAGAAAAAATAAGTAAATAAATAGATAAATAAATAAAATATAAAGAAAGATAATTTTTTTTTTTTTTTTAAGAAACCATCAAAATGAATACTATCCAATGGTGGGAATGAAAAAATTGATCCTATCCGTGGATTTTCTTGCTCATTTAATTACCAATTTTTTGTAAAATATTAAATGCAATTATATTCAATTAAATGCAATTATATTCAATTAAATGCTATTATTAACATTTTAGATCTCTAGCTTTCAAGTTGATTCCAGGCAAAACTTTTCCAGATTTCAATCTGATGGATAATGTCGCTTTTTGGGAATGCCACTTTTTCGGCATTTTAACTGAAAGCAAAGAAAAACTGCAAAATCCAAGGACGTCAGCTTTTGCATGATTTTTTATGGATTTTCTTAGCCCAAAACTAGCAACATTGATTGAGAACTAAAGTTAGTAAAGTTTAAAAATCGGAAATTTATTTTGCCATAAGCTTAGTGAGTGTGAGTGAGTGCGAGTGATACTATGTCTATCTGCCTCACTCACATTCATTGATACTTATGGGAATTTTCGCATTTTTCAAATCCGGGCTTTATTTTTCAGTGTTTCAGCTTGATTCTCTCAGGGAATATCCGTGAAGTATGCTGACAAGTGCCAATGTCCCTCTAATTTATGAGTTTTGCATGCATTCATCAACTTCAGCTGAAAACTGTTGACTTTTTAAGCAGCGCAATGTGTTGCCTTCAATTGGAACTGATCGATCCATCACCTAAATGCAGTTTAGTCTTTACAAGTTTAAAAATGAATCAAACTAATGTCTTCTGTCTTAACGTTTATTTTTTGTTTTTTTTCTTTCAGCTACGGCAGTCACAGTCTTACTGCACAGACTCTGAATGTGTTGACGATTGTAAGTTATCATCTCTGAATTTATTTAAGTAACTTTCCAATTTAATGAAGCCATTAGAATTTGTTTTTTATTTATATATATATAAATATACCTAGAAGTCAACGAATGAGTAGAATTTTAAATGAAAAATTTGAACTTCGTACCTGATAAATTTTTTAGACAGAAGCAACTTTAGCTCTAAAAGGAAAGTATCAAAGTTTTGATATTTTTGAAGTTTCCAATAAGAGATCAGTTTTACCGACTTATGGGCAAAACTTCCCCCCCCCCTTTTTTAAAGCCAAAGGCTTGGGTTAAGTTCGAGTTCAGGAACCTTTCTGTAAGGGAAAGTTGGAGTTTGGTTCAAACTCAAAAATCGAGGTTTGCACAGCCCTACTTTGTACTTACAGTGAATCTTCTGCGTTAAGTACCGATTTCTGCCACCAGAGCGCTACCGTTCGATTAATGTCAAATTACAGGCCGAAAGTAATTTATTAAGAAAACGGAGGGTCAGTTTCTAGAGGATCATCTGAAGAATTTCTCCTCAAAATGTTTTTTCAATAATTTCAAAAATAAGGCTGAAAGTACTAAAAAATGAAATCGATATCGATACAAGAATCGATTTGCGATATTCCACTTTTTGGTACTTTCAGCCTTATTTTTGAAATTATTGAAGAAATATTTTGCAGGGACATTCTTCAGATGATTATCTAGTAACTGACACTCCGTTTTCTTAAACATAAATTACTTTCGGCCTGTAATTTGACATTAATCGAACGGTATTGCTCTGGTGGCAGAAATTGGCACTAAACGCTGAAGAATCACCTCAGGTGCAAAAGTATGTATGTCTCTTCTGTTTTTTTACTATTTCTAGTTAGATTCTAATTTCATTTCTATTTTATTCCTATTTTTTTCCCAGCAATACCGAGCATAACTGGGTCCACTACAACCACAACAACCAATGAACCAAATAGTCTCGCAATGTTCACAGTAATGTGGCTTTTCATATCTTTTGTACTGTTCATGATGAGGCCGAACTCGATGAGGAACCGGTCTGGAGACATGAAGAAGCCGCGTCGAGATGAACCAGTAAGTTTGAACAAATTCTTTACTATAACAAAAAGCTGAGGTAAATGACTCAGCATAGAGAAAGCTGCCATTAGACGGAACATTTCCATCATGACTTGACTCATTTAACCCGAATTAAAACGTATTTTATCAAACTTTCTTTGAATTTTTTCAAACGTATTTATTGAGATTGTGAGAAGATGCAGAGACATTTGGATGTTTTTAATGTGATTTACACGCGATCTTACACCAGGACAAACTCTCTGCATAGATGTAGCAAAAGTTCACAATTTTGACCCATTAGCTCTCCAAATGGGGCTATTGCACACTTTTTCTATAAGCGATTTAATAGTCGATCATGGCGTAAAAACCTCAAAAAATAACGATGGCGGCACTAAAAACTTCCAAAATCCACTCCTAAACTCAATAAACGCAGTTATTTGAGCGAGCGTAATGGTGGCCGAAGGCACTAACAATGGGAGATTCCCATCTAACAATTCTGAAACTCCATCAAGAAGTGACCACTTTCATTTGACACCGGTGTCACTAGGTGTTGCGGCACCATTCATCGGATGTGGATCATCACTCTGATGACTAATTACTCTGTGAATCATCCTTGTCAACATAGAAAGAGTGACGAAATTAAGATAGGAATCTCCCATTGTTAGTGCCTTCGGCCACCATTACGCTTGCGCAAATAACTGCGTTTATTGAGTTTAGGAGTGGATTATGGAAGTTTTTAGTGCCGCCATCGTTATTTTTTGAGGTTTTTACGCCATGATCGACTATTAAATCGCTTATAGAAAAAGTGTGCAATAGCCCCATTGGTGACGCAATGACATCAATGGGGCAGTTGCAAGCAGCGAGTTATAGCAAAGAGAGGATTTGTGGGACGTGATATTGAAACTTGAAGGAGATACCCATGATGTAAATCTCTTATGGACATTTTACACGGGATACGTTTGTTTGCCTCACTTTTTTTAACCTTTAAAAAATAGTTGTAACTTGTAACGCATCCACTTGAAATTGGTTTTAAACTAAAATGCAAGTGAGGTGATTCCAGGCGAAGCTTTTCCAGATTTCAATCCGATGGATAGTGCCACTAGTCGCTTTTTGGAAAAGTCGTGTTTTTGGCGTTTTAAACTAAAACTATAGATAAACCGCAAAATCCAATAACGTCAGCACCTGTAAAACAATTTTATGGATTTTTTGAGCCCAAAATGAGCAAAATTGGTTTAAAATTAAAGCTGTAAATTATGAAATTTGTATTGCCGTAAGCTTAGTGAGTGAGAGTGAGCACGAGTGATAGTATGTCTATCTGCCTCACTCGCACTCATTGAGGCTGGTGGGAATTTTCGTATTTCATAACTTGCGGCTTTATTTTTGAGTGTTTCTGCTTGAAACTTTCAGGGTATCTTCCTGAAGTATGTTCGCAGGTGCTGACGTTCCTCAGATTTGTATTTTTAGCGTGAATTCGTCAAATTCAGCCAAAAACTGTTGACTTTTAGAGCAGCGCGACGTGGTGTCCACAGTTGGAACTAATCGACCCTGGAATCATCTTAAGAGTGGGTATCTAGACACAGAAATCGATGCAACTGTGTCTTCTGGATGGATTCGCACGATAAAGAAACTGACACATGTTAGAAACAAGCAAAATTTTCTCACCTAGATTTTTGTATTAAAATTTTGTGTCCAGATAGCCACTCTGAAACACTTGCACTTTAGTTTAAAACCGATTTCCACTGGATTAATTACAATGGGTCTGTTGCGTACTTTTGCTACATCAATATAACTCATTGTTTCTAATGTAAAATTTTGCGAAAATAACGATGCGCACATTAAAAACTTTCAAAACCTACTCATTAACTCAGAAAATTCCTTCCATTTCAAACAACCCGCGCTACACTAGACACTATATCACCGACTTAAAACTATATAGATGGAACCATCTCGTTTATGTAAACATGAACAGAACTTACACACATTTGAATATTTCGATTAGGTGCGTACATTTCTCATATTATTTTGTAATCTTTGATTAACCGAAAAGACCAGACAGCAAATGCAGCCAATAGTTCATGTATTTAGAAAGGAATTCCATCATTTTGTAGTTACGATGTTGTTTACTTATGCACGGTGGTTCCATCTATGTAGTAGTATACCGGTGCAATAGTGTCTAGTGTAACGCGGGCTGTTTGAAATTGAAGTGATTTCCAGAGTTAATGAGTGGATTTTGAACGTTTTCAATGTGCGCATCATTATTTTCGCCGAATTTTACATAAGAATCAAGGTTCTATATTGTTTTAGCAAAAGTATGCAACAGACCCATTTTTGATTTAAGGTAAAAAAAAAAAGTGAGGCAAAGAAACCAGATTCAGATCACCCATGCTTTCACACTTTGAGATAGGACATAACATGTGTGGCCCCCTCTATCGCTCTCGCTTGTTGGTTGCAAGGGTCTGAAATGTTATGTTTTTTTATAAAGATAATGAAAGTAATTGATGAGCTGAAAACAAAGATGCCTTGGGATTGTAATTTAGTTAGTTAAGCCACATTAAGTGTTATAAGAACCATAGTTAACTGACCTTTCTTAATTTATTTCTTTTCACTTTAAGAATCTCTAGGAACCTGTTCTAAAATTACTTTGTTCTTGTGTTTAGGATCATAACGGAAGCTTCCCACCATCGCCTCCACCGACCGCCAACTGATGTCGTCTATTTCATTCCATTTTACGCTCTTCGATTGCATCCAATGCAATTTGAAGTTGTAAATTTCTATTGATTTAGATTATCCTCTCTATACAGCATTTCGTACCTGGCCCTATTGTTGAAACTTGTCTTTCAAAATTTCATCCTTCATCGTTAGTTTTTCATCATCATAGTAAAAAAAAAAATAAAAAATACAAACGCTTACATTGTGTCTGAGCAATATCGGAAAAAGAAAGGCAACCAATTGAGTCAAAGTAGTTTTTTTTTTTTTCCTTTTCATTTTATACATCTGCAATATAAGTTAGTGGTGAGAGAAGTAGTAACATTTGTTTCGTCAATTTATCTCCTTTCATTTTTATTTATTTATTTATTTATTTACACTGAGCTGTACTTGGTGAAACTGATGTTTTATACAGCGCCTTTACAGGTAAATGGTGCGTATTCATGTCCCAATGCTAGCACAACTCACTTTTGTAAGACGGTTTGTGGAATAAGGGCCCTGCATACATCAGGTATGCTCTCTCCCAAAAATCTCATTCCTAATCGTAATAAAATTTCTCGTTGAGAGCATATCTGTTTTATAGTAGAGTCCCTGTATGTAGAGACTTAGGATAAGACAAGTGAAACCATGGGTGCCGTCGTTGGCTGTGTTTTCGCACATCTGTTTATATTCTGAGAGCCGTTGTCGTGTTTGGTCCAATGCAAAGATTACAGTACAGAAAGGTATCTATAGGTGTAATCTTTCATCGCCCTTGCTGATCGACATTTATTTGCGTTTTAAAAGATTATTTTGGACAATAGAGACATTTTTGAGGTGCATCATGATTAAAATTATCAGATTTATCAACAATTAACTCTTTTACTTGTAAAACATAGTGGGACCTCTGTTGAGAATGGAAACAAATGTGCAAAAAAGCGTCCAATAACAGCATTTGTAGAGCATAAAACTTGTTGACCAATCAGAGGTTGACTACACCCTCTTTTCTTAACTCTCTACGCATAGGGACTCTATTTTATAAGCGCTTGTTTCAAACACCGCCTCATTCATCCCACCCTCTCCTTAAAATTGTCTGATCTGAACGAAACCGCTACGGTTTTAGTTTTATCTTAAGACTCTGCAATATTTTGGAAGCATTATTTCAAATTTAAAATAAGTTTCACTTTCGCCTTTGAATTATTATTTTGCGTCACTCAAAAATTTCCTTACTTTTAAGTTAAGTTACGTACACATCTGCCAACTTTGGCTTTATAGAGGCAACTTTTAGTTTAAAGTATTCAAACGAATTTGTATGACAGCACATGCTAAGCATAAATAATCTGTACCCTTTTAATTTAATACGGCTGCAATAGACAGCTGTAATTTGAACTTTTCCTTCCCTTTTTATCTAAGCCCCTTACATTCCTTGTCATTATTCAACTATCAATTTATTTGCTCATTTCGTAATTGAACATTTAGTTGCATTTATAAAACATCACATCAAATCGACCTATATAGTGAGTGCGATGTCGTGAAAATAATTGGATCCAAACAAATATTGTGTCTCACTCGCTCTCGCACGGTTTCCTGTAAGCAATCGAATCCAAGTTTTGAAATAAAAATTTGTGTTAGCAAATAACCAGTTCTCTCAGATTTGATTGCACCATTGAATTCCATGTACTGTAAAGAATAATTACATTTTAACAGCATTTTCGAAACACCACGAATTAATTTACAATAACAGTTATATCGAAGAAAGTCCTGTGTTTTGTCCTCGTCCCTCTCACAGTTTCTTGTGGGCTCATCGGCACTATCAAACAAGCTTCGATATGAAGGGAGGTTAGGATGATGAGTGTCATGGCGGTGATATGACAGTGAGAGATCGTGAGGAAGACAAGGACAAAAAATAGGACATCTTTCGGTATAATTGTGATTGTAAATTCACTTGTAACCTTTCATGAATTATGTCGGATTGGAAAATAGTACATGGACTCTAATGGTGCAATAAAATTTGAGAAAACTAGTCGTTTACTAACATGAATTTGTATTCGAAAGTTTAGATTTAATTTCTTGCGGGTAACTGCATGAGAGTGAGCGAGATAGAGCATATGTTGGGATCCAATTTTGATCTTGATGTCATCACTAAACCGGTCTATCTATGGCATTTCATAAAAATCATTGTCATAAGCTTTGTCTTTATTTTGATTACCAGCATTCTTTCTCTGCCTTTATTTCGAGTACCAGCATTTTTTTCTGATCTTAAAATTTATTGGCTGCAAAGTAAAGAGCATCTTCAAATTATATGTCTCTGAAATGCTTTTTATTTTCCGCTTCTCATATCATCTTTTGCTGAACAGACGCATAAATCTAGTTCATAATGTAATAATTTATTTTGCAATCATTGCAAAAGAGAAAAGTTATTAATTTTTGGTAGCAAATTTTATAAATACAATTCATTTTAAATATTTTTGTAAATATTACTTATTTGTTGATTTTTTGTAGATTTAATTAACTTACGTTGGTGCAGTAAAGTTTGTAAAGTACCTAGATATCATGAAATAAAAAATTTTCGAACTTAAAAAAGTGTGTTGTAATTACCTATCAGTCGTCTTGGAGCTCAATCAAAGTTTCATGATAGATAAGTAGTAGGACTGTACAAACCTTTGAAAGTTCGAACTGGTTTGAATCTTAGGGCCAGTTCGGGTTCCGTTCTGACTTGACAAAAAAGTTCAAACCTTTTTTCTTTCTTTTACATTTTTTTAAAATGTGAATTTAGGTTCTACGTACGATTTTCAGTCTATAAGTATCGTTCGATACGCGATTTTCTGTGGAAAAAAATTGTTTGATTTCACTTTGACTTGGCAAAAATTTCTCAATTGGTACCTTGTTGTGCCCACCATTATTTCAAACCAACAGCTCGAAAATATCTGAAATCATGGCTAATTTTTGATTTTTTTTTTTTTTTTTTTTTTTTTTTTAATGAAAGTCGATACTTACATTTGAAAGCATTTGATGAGTTTAGCGGTGGATTTTATAAGTTTCCAGCTAAATCCAGCAGGCTGATTTTGCTCGTTTGGACAAGACGAGACGAGACCAGATAGCAAGAATCGACCAATCCCATTGGTTTAAATGGTGTCAAGTGACAGATTTGAAGTCATTCAACAGGTTAAAGAGTCATAAATTTGAAAAGAAGTATGCCTTTAGTCCTGTAATTTTAGTCTTATAACTTTTGCCTCTGGCCAATCCGCCACTGCAACTGGCTAGTCCGCACAGTGGAGCGAGTCAATAAGAGGGGCCGGATATGGTGTGAAGACTTTAAATACGGATATCCTTGTTAATACGCAACGAAGGAGTCATTGGTTTTATTATAAAATTTCCGTCAAGAATCACCCCTTACAGTTTGTTTTCTGACAGTGAAAACATACAAATTTGCATTTTTAATTATAAATTCCATGTCCGACTCATACCATTGACACACACCACTATAGTCCGCCGCTGGCCGATCGCCACTGGCCGGTCTTTGACTTTTTTGGGATTTTGCGGATAATTTGACTTACATAGTTTTGGGCCTTTGTTGTGTGTTGAACTTTTTTATGGTCCCCGTACGGTTCGACACAATGAACTTTCACTGTCCTTGTTCTTGTTACAAGTAGTGTCATGCTGGTAAGCTCCATTCCTATGGAAACCCTACCATCTCTGAGGAAATTTACCAGTGACGGCAATGACTCCTGAGCTATCGGTCAATTTTCACAGAGATGGAGGGGTTTCTATTGGAATGAAAGCATTCATAAGAATAACACGTGCTCGATCATGGACTCGATGGTTTTACGATATGATCAATTATAATCAGCTGCAGTTTGCCTGTTTGTTGCTTGTATAAAAATCAAAAATAAATCAAAAATAAATCAAAAATAAGTCAAATAAAAAAAGGGGGAGGAAAAATGAAAATAAAATTAACGAAAAGAAATAATACATACACTAACTCAATATAATATAACAGTTTCACATTGATTTCAGATCAAAGCATCTTGGTAAAAAAAAAAGGGAAGAAAAAACTGAGTAAAACAACAGACAGAATTCAAAACAACGTTGGGGGGGGGGGGGGGGGATAGGGGACAGATATAAAATAAAAACAAGAAAAAAATGCAAGAGGATTTGAGATCAACATTTAATGTCAATAAAACCAGAGTTCATGAGAAATGCCAACGACTGAATTTCTTAAATGGCTAGGTACATTAAATGCAGTTTTTCCCTCACATAAAACAATGAGAAATCATCGATCACTGATAGGACAGACAACTTTCCAGGAGACTAAATCAACTTTTCACATGCACATTATTAACGATCGGATCAGAGAAGCTGCTGACATTTCATTGGTGGAAAAGTGTGTGTGGAATAGCACTGCTGTTCAAACAAGTACAGTAGAAACTCGTAATATTATTTCTTGTTTTAACTTTTATCGGTTATGAATTATTTTCGGTTCATTTTTCCAAGTCCGTTCTAACTCCCATTGAAAACCGTATAAAAAAATTGTGTTCCAACAGTTTTTTCCATAGTATTTATTTCTGTTAAGTGCTTGCAAATAAAGTAGCAAATAAGTTTGTAATAAAGAATAAATGTGGTCTTTTTACGCGTTTCTCATATTTTCCGTGTTTTCCGTCCAAATAATTGAAAAATGCGTTGATGAAAACGTAATATCAGAAATATCGTTTTGAAACGTTATTTCCAATTTAACGCTTTATCCGCTGTAACGTTCAAATAATTTCCCTCCTCAGAAACGTTATTACGAGTTTCTACTGTATCCCTCTCCTAAATCTAATAAGTCAAAGACCCTTTGAAATTATTATTCAGCACAAATTTGTAAATCAAGAGGAACATTAGCTAAATCAAACATGCCTCCGGTGGATAGCTAGCGACATTTCAGGGCCCAAAAAATGTTCGAGACAGATGGGCTTTAGGTTGTACCAGAGGCAAATAGAGACCCAGCACAAAGCTTGCAACAGGTGCCCACTTTTCTGGCTCAATTTTGGTCAGAACTCATTGAAACAACAGCCAACTATTGCCTACTGTTGACTGATGAGCGTGTGGTTTGTATTCACCAAGCAAAACCTGTTTCCGTTTCCGGGATCGAGGAGTGGACCAATCACAGCCTTTTGTTGAGCTTCACCACTCAACAGTTGGCAATATTTATCGTTGCAGCCGGTGACTCCCGGACAAAACTGTGCGCACTAAACTTGCTTCACTTTTCTAACACGGGAAGCATACGACGTGCTGGGTCTCTATTTGTCTCTGGGTTGTACCTAAAAATGGTGGATCTATCTAACCTCACATTTATCAAATAGAGTATCAGAATTTTGGGAGAGCTCCCAACATTATGTTACTTAGGGTCAGTAAAGAGTCTAGCGGACTCCCCCTAAGAGCTGCAAATTGTTTGTTTACCTCTCGTGTTCTCAGTTTGAGGTTAATTTGTGGAGAGGTCCAGTGAGGTGTCTTGGGACAAGTGAGGTGACTTGGGACAGTCAAGATTTTCATCGTATGGTGTTGGGTAGTACTAATGTCAAAGAGAGTGTCTTGGAACAGGTAGAGAGGGACTTATAACAATGTAGTTTTCATCATGTATCGTGATATCACTCTCCATTTTTTGACAGTCCGATGTGGTCCGTTGTGGGATGACAGGTGCTTGTTGAGGTTCTTAGGCCGGACTTTGAGCCAGAGCATCCATCACAAACATTTTTTAGTCCAAGTTTTCTCTGTGCTTATACATTCGCAGCTCAGTGGATTCAGCAATGGTGACTTGCTGTTCTTTTTGATTCATTGGTAATACATGGCTTGCGTGCTTCACACAATCAAAAATAGATGAGTTACTTAAGAATGAACAGAAATTAGGCTGACTATTCAAGAGCTAAGCAGCATTGCCAATTTTCCTAGAAATAATCAAATTTTACAGATTTACCAATTTTTTTTTTTTTTTTTTTTTTAGTTAATTTTTTTTTTTTTTTTTTTTTCTTGTCAAATGGGAAAAGTAAGATGATTTTGAAAAAATGGCAACACTGGATAAAAGAGTCTTGGTCATGTATTTGCCAGTTGGAATAATTAGGCTAATTTATTTAATTTTTTTTTTTTTATGCTTGGAACACAAAGGAACAAAACGGAACCAGTGACTCTTGGTTCCTCTTGGTTGAGAGAGGTTCATCCGGCTTCCGGATGAAAAAAAACAGGCTTTCACCAAAATCTCTGTCTCTGTCTTTGTTTACCATTTTGCCCTGCACTATTTATTTATTGTCTGTGCCATCTTTTAAAAAGAGGCTTTTTTGTTTCCTTTCCCCCAAATGAAACTAGAACCGTTAACAGTTCAAAGAACTTAAGATTTGACAGGTTTAAGGTTATATTTTATTGGAACACAAGTAACGTTGATTGTTGGACTGACTGGTCAGAGTGGTTAGAGTGTTCCATTTCGTTCCGATGGAATAGTCAAACCACGATGGCTAACCACTGTAAAAAAACGGGAGTGTTTCATTACAGTTTGTTGGGTTCCATTGTGGTTAACTGTGTTCTATATAAAAAAATCAGCCGATTAAAAAATACATAGATTTTAAACTGCCATGAGGCAGCATTCACTTATCACCGATCGACACAATCGAATCCATTCGCTCCACTCTTACAAAGTAAAACACAATACCACTGTCTTAAATCTTCCATCGGCTCCTTCCCCTGGAAACTCCATCATCAGCGAGCGGATCAAACTATTTGCTTTCGTGTGGACATCGGTTGCGTAGAGTGCAGAGATGACTTTTACAAGATTCCGGAAGCCACATGTAACGCCTGACTTCCAGTTCGTCGGAGGGTGCACAGTGAGGAACTTTGACTTTCAAGCTTTTGCAAATCTCTTTCATTCTCTGCAGGAAAACAGGAAAATTGATTAGTACAGAGGAGAAAAATAAAGACTGCATTGTGACAATGATGATATTAATGGGTCTATTGCAAACTTTTGCTAGAACGATTGAGAGTGTTTCATCTAAAATCAAATCGCCTGAAAAGTACATTGGTGGCATCAAAAAGTCATAAAATACAATAATAAACTCACAAGAGGCGTTTAATGAAATCCAAGATGGCGGAGAAATATCGAGCAATTTGTATGCATGCACCACGAACATCCATGGATAGCCAACCTCACAATATTGATCACAACCAATCACGACGTAGACAAACATATAACCTCTACCTCCAGTGAGGTTGTCAAAGTTGGCCATCCTTGGATGTTCGTGGTGCGTGCATACAAATTGCTCGATATTTCTCCACCGTTTTGGATTTCATTAAACGCCTCTTGTGAGTTTATTATTGCATTTTATGACTTTCTGATGCCACCAATAGACTAGACTTTCATGCGATTTCATATTAGATTATACGCTCTTAATTGTTGTGGCAAAAGTTTGCAACAGACCCATTAGAATGAATTTGATGACCGATTGAACCTCTGTGTGCCAAAGGTATTTTATACCACCTGATAACCTAGGGGGATGTTAATTTCACCCCAGCTAAAGTTGTAGTGAAATTCACCGGGGGGTTCTAAAACCATTGCGGACGGCTTATTTTAAAAAAAAGTTCAACTCTATAAAAACCATCTTGTCCAGTATTCTCTGAAAAATAATGACAAGTCTAGTTTTTTCAAATTGTTTGGTTTTTAAATTTTAAGCAAGGAAATAAGTTCAAATATTCCAAAACATTGTAGCTAGAGTTCCTTCCCTTCCTTTGAATTTTGAAATTTATGTGTTACATATAAGTAAGATAATCCCAAATTACATACCTATTCTAAAACTATATAAAGTAAGCTATAAGATAACATGAAGAACAAATTTTTTCATCCAAACTGGTTAAACATACATTGATGCCAAAGGCACCAATGTATGTTTAACCAATGTGTGTAACATTTTGCCCCATCAGTGTTCTTGCCAGTAAATACAAGAAAATTTGATGAAAATTTCCAATTCTTTGCTTCAGAACAGCCTCATCGAGGCATACATCGAGGCTTGAAGTGATTCGTAGAAATTTCAGCCTTGTACCTTCAAAAAACTGGCCTGGGTGACAATTCACCCCCCTCCCCTTGGACACACTAAAGGGTTAATTAATCATCATGTAATCAGTGTTGTCAAGTCATGGCATACTTCCTAAATTTTTTCGGTTGAACTTGAAATGAAATTTTGCGCCATTTCCACAAAATCTTGCTACATAACTCCATCTCACCAATGGAACTGTTGCAAACTTTTGCTACAGACTTATTAATAGTTGATTTCGTGATTTTTCAGTGCACTTGATGTCATTTTTATAGGGTTTTACCCCTTAATAATCTATTATTAAACCTGTAGCAAAAGTTTGCAACAGCTCCATTGCATACAGCAGTCAATACCTAGTTAGCAAAAGCCTCGTTGCAATTGAAACAGAAGTTATAATTACCTCTTTATTCTCTTGAGAGGCAGCAGTGTGATCAACGATTCTTTTCGGATAATCCCGCCCGACAACACATTCTGCTCTTTCTTGTACTTCAATTGGAGCTCTCCATGGTTCATAGACGTATTCAACTGGCATTTTTTTCAATTCCGGTACATAGCGCCTGTCATCAACAGAAATAGTTGGATTTAGAAATATTTCAATACATATTCAAAGTTAATTGAAAAAAAGAGGATGAAACAAGAAAAATTTGGTCCGACTAAAAATTAAAACATCACAAAAAAAAAAAATATGTATGTAAGGTCCAATTGGATTTTGGTTTTTTGAGACCCCAAAAAAAAAGCTGCCACCCAAGAAGTTGCCATCAATGAGTGATAGGGATGCAAACTGTAATTCCAATTGATCCACTTCTTCAATCAAAAGTTATGACCGATTGAAATTTAAGCAGCCTTATTTTAATAGGCCTTATTGAGCCCTTTAAGTTTCAATTGGTCATAACTTTTGATAGAAGAAGTGGATAGATTTGCGGTTTGGGCCATTTTTTGCTTTTTTTAAGGCCTTTCAATCCATGTATCTTTCAACCTTGGACTCTCTTCCCAGGACTTACCTTTGAACACCCATAATTTTCAAATGGCCACCATTCTGAAAGTAATAATTAGAGGTTGGAAAATTTCGTTGTTATTTTTGGCTGATTTCGATATTATTTTTTGTTGATTTCGGTGTTATTTTTGCGATGCTTTTCGCGTCATAGAGAAAAAATATAGCGCATTTAATGTAATTTAGTTAGTTTTATGACCCATCACCCTCCTATTTTAACTTTTGTAAAAATGAAAACTTCAAATTCCTCCTCAATTTTAGCTACCTGTGTGAATTGAAAAATCGCGGAAAATTCAACGCACACGCACTTATATGATAATTCTGCAAAAATTTGTCAATTTTGCGATTTCGCTCAAAAAGGCCGAATTTCGCGATTTCGCTGGTTCAGAAAGGCTGAATTTTGCGGCCATTGTGCGGATTCATGGCGATTTCGCGCAAAAACCAAAAAAACAGCCGATTTCGCGTTTTCACACTTTGCATTTTTGTAATCAGGGGACCGTGGTCGATGCTCCTATATAGTTTTCAAGGCCATAGGAGCATTTTAAAAATTTCGCGGCGAATCGCGGCCGTAAAATTTTCCAACCTCTAGTAATAATTGTAGACAATTTTGGATTGGGTCATCTTATTCTACTCTTTAAGGGCCTTCAATTGATCTATCACAAGCCATACCTTGCTATTTGACTTTTTTTAAGTGGAGGGGGCCCAAAGGCCCCCAAATTTTGGATTCTAGGTGGGGGGCCTTAATTTTTCAAATTTAGGTATTATACGGAACATCAATCGAAAGGTCTTGATCAGATGGTTTTTAGCTTTTTGAAAAATATTGAATGGTGTGGTCACAGTGGCCGATCGAAAATTTCCCCCCAAATTTTGAGGTTTGATTTCGGTTCGCACCCTTAATGAGAGATTACAAGAAGTTGCCATCAATGAGTGATTAGAGTCCTGCAATAGTAGATGGCTTAGAAGAATAAGCTATGACTTACTTGACATATTCTCCGTATGGATCAACTCGGCGTCCATAATTGACAGGACAAATGCAATAGTTACAATCTAGCAACTTCTCAAAAGCAGAGCTTGACACCCACATCCAATTGCCTGCGCAGACCGACCAATCTGCATCCAACAGGTAGCGCAGAAAATGTTGCAGGCCTTCCTCCCATGAAATCCATAAATCACCTCGGGTTAAAAAACAAGAGACAGCATTTCTTCCAATGTGATGAATCCAACCCTCCTAAAATCAAAGATTTACATTAATTCATAACGAGCGTATTAGGGTAGCTCGACCGCCAATACGCTTTAAACGTTAAAGTCATTTGGGGAGTCTATGAGTAAATTTCATAATTTTCTAATGCCTTCATCGTAATGGGTCTGTTGCGTACTTTTGCTCTATCAATATAATTCATTGTTTCTAACGTAAAATTCGGCAAAAATAACGAAGCGCGCATTAAAAACTTTCAAAATCCACTCATTTACTCAGGAAATACCTTCCATTTCAAACAACCCGCGCTACACTAGACACTATATCACCAACTTATAACTCCATAGATGGAACCATCTCGTTTATGTAAACATGAACAGAACTTACGAACATTGGAATGTTTCATTTAGATGCGTACATTTTTTATATTATTTTGTAATCTTTGATAAACCGAAAAGACCAGACACCAAATGCAGCAAATAATTCAAGTATTTAGAACGGAATTCTATCATTCTGTAGTTACGATGTTGTTTACTTATGCACGGTGGTTCCGTCTATGTAATAGTATACTGGTGCAAATAGTGTCTAGTGTAGCGCTGGCTGTTTGAAATTGAAGTAATTTCCTGAGTTAATGAGTGGATTTTGAACGCTATTAATGTGCGCCTCGTTATTTTCGCCGAATTTTACATAAGAATCAACGCTCTATACTGTTGTAACAAAAGTATGCAACAGACCCAAGTTCCTTAAATGTTACTCAAGCATAAACTATTCAATCGCTTACTGCAAAAGTTAGCAAGAGCCCCATTAAAGGTTCTAAGACATAAACTCTGAGTAATTCAGGGTAATGGATGTTGAATGGAGAGTTGAAGATGGAGAACAATTATACCTGTTTCAACTGTCTCATAAGAGCATCAATAAACGGAAATCCAGTTTGTCCATCTTTCCACGCCTTCAAATTTGCTTTGGTGGTTTCATCGTTGGTTGAAGACCACTGGATATTGAGACAAATGGGATTCCTAACCATCTCTGCATAGTGTTTATTATCAACGGACATCGTGTAAAAATACTCCCGCCAAGTAAGTTGACTTGTAATGTTCGAATGCGACGGCATATCATGTACTGCGCTGAAAGCATCGTGAAGAGCCCAGTAGAATCTGAAGAACATAGAAGCAGGGTTTTCAACATCAGTAAAATTCAGTAAGCACAACTATCCAAATAAGTCAGGAAAATCCAAAGTTTTAAATCTTTGAAACTTTTTAAATGGTGGCAATTTCAGAGCTCAAAGGGAGATATCAAAGTTTTCAACAATGCGGCTCTTGCAAACTTTTACTGTGAGCAAATGAATTGTACAATTTGCTGTGAAAACAAGCAAAACTCACGAAAGTCACACTAAAAATGTCTACAGTTCAGTAACAAACTCACAATACTGCTATCACGGCAAGATCATACTGGTGCGGAGGCTCAACACAAGTATCATGAGAGATTCCTGTCTAATTTGTCAGTTGCTCTACGGAAACACAGAGATTTGTCTCAAATTAGATAGGAATTTCCCATGATACCTGCAACTCTCCATTAAGCGCAATTCTGAGAGTGAATTTTGTGATTTGTCAGTGTACTCGTCATTTTTACAGTTTTTTCAGCAAGAATCAACTCTTTAATCCCATGCAGCAAAAGTTTGCAAGAACCCCATTCGGTAAAGGACATGGCTCGTTTTTTATGGTGCGTGGACCACGATCAAGTTGTACTTTCTTCCGTAGAAATCGAAAGTAGAGACCATTCTAAGCCAAAGTATTCACAGGCTCAAAAATTTTCTTTGTCAAGTTTGGCCGCTATGATTGCTTGTAAGTTGGATCAAAATAGTTTGTAAACTCGTTTTTGAACATACCGTATTGGCGTTCACACTGTACTGTAGTTTTAGGGTGGGTTTTAACCCAAAAAATTGCGCTGACTGGAATTTCAAGCCCACCTTTGCATCTCTGTCCCCTCAGTACCTTTTTACCTACTTTAAAACCTCTTAAAAGAGCCTAAAACATGATGCATGGTATGTCACTATTTAAAAATAAAAACCGAACTTTGTTGCGTCGCAGAAAAAAGGCTAAAAATACCAAAGTTAAACTAGACAAAAACCCTGTTTTTCATGACAAAATCTCCATTTCAACTTGACGATAAAATAGTGCCTCCCACCTCCACATACCTGGTGACCATAAAAAAAATCCCCAAATGGAAGCTGGGACGGTTGCAACTCCAGAAGTTGAAGGTGCATTAAATCATTAGAGTGACAATTTCGAACCAAACCTATGATGAAGTTAACTCATAAGTAAAAATTTAATTAAATGAGGTACATTAATCAAGAACTTAAATCTTGAGGCTTTGTGTTGCAATGGGTCTGTTGCAAACTTTTGTTACAGCAATATAGTGTGTTAAATCCTAAGTAAAATCACGTGAAAAGTCCATTGGTGGTATCAGAAAGTCATAAAATGCAGTATTAAACTCACAATAGGCGTTTAAGGGTCATTCCACGTCAGATCATACCAAGGTTTTTTCCTTGACCCCTCAGATTTTCATGAAATTTTGTGTGCTCATTCTACCTACTGAAAATAGGCAAAATCCAAATTTTCAGAATTTTTAGGTCACCCATTGCCGTTTTATTCAATTTTGAAAATTTCAAAATTTTGCCAATTTCACCGGTTTCAGCAACATTCAAGTGGCCATAACTTGAGACACATTGGGAATTTTCCGAAACAAGTGTATATCATTTGAAAGCTCTTTTTATGTTCTTTTTAATGGTGTTTAGTAAAAAATAAAATTTCCCAAATTTCTTGGGGAATTTTTTTTTGAAAATTTGAAAATTTCGTATTTTCAAAAAACGGCAATTTTAAAAATCTGAAAAAATCAGGAAATGTGGGTTGGTACTATACAAGCCCGTCCCCGAAGTTTCATTATGGGCCGACGATTCGTCTCCGAGATATGATTGATCCAAAAACTGACTTTTTCTGTAAATCAAAAATATCCTTTATTCTACAGGTGAATGGAAGGGTGCGATATGGGCCGTATCCGGCCCACACAAATTTCACATTTTCAGGTCCCATTACATGTTCTAGAGGTAAAAACAAGTGAAAAAACCTCTATTGACGCAACCCCTGAGATGCATCTCTGTTGAGCTGTAGCCTCTCAAAGTTGATACTTTTACGTTGAATTTTACCGACACATGAGTGACTATAGCATGTAGAATTTGAAAAGTATAGACAATTTATCCTCCAAAAACTTGTTTAAATGTCTTAAGAGAGTCATTGGCCATGGTAAAGGCTCAGGTTAGATTTGTTTTCCTGAGATTTCACCTGAAAACATTGAATTTTACCCAAAAAGCTTGTGGAAGTCATGCACGCTTTTTTCCAGCGGTAAATTGCAAAATTGACATTGATAACAAGTGTCAGACATATTTTAAGTACGTAATGTACGAGTATATTAGGGAAACATATCAAAAAATTGAAAATGCACTTGCTTTCGTTTGTAGTTAGAAGTCTCCACGTGGTTCGTTGACCATAACTAGATGTAGCAGTGCGAATCAAAGCATGTCCAAATGACCAGTATATGGATGTGTTCGGTCAACTGGTCGTGCAATGATTAAATGTATGCAACTATCCATATTTTTCGATAGCATCAGTTAGAAGTGTTACCAGGAATAATTTGAGGAACATGCCGCAAGCAAGTGCAACTTCAATTTTTCGATATGTTCCCCTAATACACTCGTACATAACATACTTAAAATATGTCTGACACTTGTTGGTATCAATGTCAATTTTGCAATTTACCGCTGGAAAAAAGCGTGCATGACTTCCACAAGCTTTTTGGGTAAAATTCAATGTTTTCAGGTGAAATCTCAGGAAAACAAATCTAACCTGGGCCTTTACCATGGCCAATGACTCTCTTAAGACATTTAAACAAGTTTTTGGAGGATAAATTGTCTATACTTTTCAAATTCTACATGCTATAGTCACTCATGTGTCGGTAAAATTCAACGTAAAAGTATCAACTTTGAGAGGCTACAGCTCAACAGAGATGCATCTCAGGGGTTGCGTCAATAGAGGTTTTTTCACTTGTTTTTACCTCTAGAACATGTAATGGGACCTGAAAATGTGAAATTTGTGTGGGCCGGATACGGCCCATATCGCACCCTTCCATTCACCTGTAGAATAAAGGATATTTTTTATTTACAGAAAAAGTCAGTTTTTGGATCAATCATATCTCAGAGACGAATCGTCGGCCCATAATGAAACTTCGGGGACGGGCTTGTATAGTACCAACCCACATTTCCTGATTTTTTCAGATTTTTAAAATTGCCGTTTTTTGAAAATTCGAAATTTTCAAATTTTCAAAAAAAAATTCCCCAAGAAATTTGGGAAATTTTATTTTTTACTAAACACCATTAAAAAGAGCATAAAAAGAGCTTTCAAATGATATACACATGTTTCGGAAAATTCCCAATGTGTCTCAAATTATGGCCACTTGAATGTTGCTGAAACCGGTGAAATTGGCAAAATTTTGAAATTTTCAAAATTGAATAAAACGGCAATGGGTGACCTAAAAATTCTGAAAATTTGGATTTTGCCTATTTTCAGTAGGTAGAATAAGCACACAAAATTTTATGAAAATCTGAGGGGTCAAGGAAAAATTTTGTTCTTTTTTGGTATGATTTGACATGGAATGACCCTTAACTGAAACCCAAGATGGTGGTAAAATATCGAGCAACCTGTGTGCACGCACCGTGAACATCCATGATGGCCAACGTTAACAACCTCACAACATCGGAGGTTATGAGTTTGTTTGCGTTGTGATTGGTTGTGATCGGTTGTGATCGATGTTGTGAGGTTGACCATCTTGGATGTTCATGGTGCTTGCATACAGGTTGCTCCATATTTTACCGCTATCTTGGATTTCAGTTAAATGCCTCTTGCGAGTTTGTTATTGCATTTTATGACTTCCTGCTGCCACCAATGGACTTTTCACGCGCAATTTTACAGGAGATTGATCACTCTATAGCGCTGTAGCAAAAGTTTGCAACAGCCCATTGTTCTGTAATGTAATCGGAAGAAGCCTCTTCAATTTCTCGAACGGCTACCATCCTAACTTTTGAGTGGGGACTTCTTTTATAGTCACCCTGTACAAGTGTATACCATAAAATGAGCTGGATCCACCATTATCAAGTGAGCACAACTTTTCCATTGGCCGCCATGTTTGTCACCACTTATGATTGTTCAACATGGGAAGCATGACTAAGTGTGTGAGATATCAACACAGTATGAGCCGTGGGATGTTGTATGTACAGCACCTTGAAATAAGTATGATACAACACTAATACCTGTATAGAATCAACTTAGTAATATCTTAGGGGTTGAGTGATATTGAAAGAATGGTAACGAGAGAGAAGCATACTTGCGAACAGACAGACATCCATATCTCAAAGCTGCGGACTGACTAGTCGGTGGTCCAAGCAAATCTGGCTGAGTTTGATTCGGTTGATAAAATCCTTGTCTGAATGCACTTTCTTCTACGGCAATTCGTTTGCGTAAATTCGCTAGAGCTTGACTCTCTCCGCCAAACCATTCGATGGTGTACTCTGACTGCTTGGGTTCCGGGAATAGCTGGAAATCAGCAGGAGTCGGAACTCTGCCTCTGATCTGAAAGTAAATAAAGAAAGTAGAGTAAATAAATAAGATAGATAAGATAAAAAATTCAGATCAGCTGCTGTTGGCTTCTCGCAAAAGCTCTCAAGGTGATTCTTCAGCGTTTAGTACCAATTTCTGGCACCAGAGCACGAACGTTCGATTAATGTCAAATTACAGGCCAAAATTGACTTACATTCAAGAAAACGGAGTGTCAATTACTAGATAATCATCTGAAGAACGCCTCTGCAAAATATCTCATCAATAACTTCAAAAATAAGGCTGAAAGTACCCAAAAATTAAATATGTAACGCATTTCGATACAAGAATCGATTTGCGATATTCTATTTTTTGGTACTTTCAGCCTAATTTTTGAAGCTATGGACAAGATATATTGCAGAGACGTTCTTCAGATGATTATCTAGTAACTGACACTCTGTTTTCTTAAATATAAATTGCTTTAGACTTGTACATTGACATTAATCAAACGGTAACACTCTGGTGGCAGAAATCAGCACTAAACATTGAGGAATCACCTTGAACATACTTTTCTGATTTGAGAGCAATATGAAATCGATTTACAGCACCACTTCTCCGTACACCTTAAGTCCTTACTAGGTGAATGCTTCTTGATTGAAAATGCCTTTTATAGTTTGCATGAAGTTATTAATTTTAAAATTTAAAATTTATTGTTATATCCAATAAGTTGAGCTTACACAATGTCACGGCATCCTTTATTTTCTTTTATTTTATTGTTCATTTTTTTTGTTGACTCGTGCATACAGTTGTACTTTACAGCTTTTTTTGTACTCAAAATTTTAAATAAATAAATAAATTTACTGGATACTCACATCAAGTTCTTTTTTCAACGCCTCAGGAAATACGCCAAATTTAATCTCCTCTAAAACTGGTGGTTCAACAGGGCGTGGAGGTGGACCAATGACGGACACTGTATGCTAAAAACAAGATACAGGCAATGGAATAAGAGATGAATGTCTGATTCAGATAAAGTCTATTCAAGCTATACAGGGCATTGATTAAAATAGTTTAGTAGTAGGAGGTCGGGTCGTGACCCCAAATCCCACCCTTCCTCCGTGTTCTGAAAACAGGTGACACTCTAATAAAATGTATCTCTGAAAATAATCGAACCCGTTTTTAAGCGTTTTATTTTATTTTGAAGTAGTTTCTTCTTTTAAGCATCTGAAAATTTTGAAATTTTCAAAAAAGATTGGGGGCTCGAAAACGCCCTTTAAGAAAATTTTTTTTGAGAATGTAATTATTTACTGAAAATAACATGCTCAGTAGAGCACTTACGACCCGAAGTATTTTAAATTTAGACCAATCAAAGGGCAGTTACAAAATTTTAAAAATGGGTTCATCTCGAACTTTGACCTTTCATACATCGAAATCAAAAAAACAATATCAACTTCTGGTTTGTGTTAAAAGTCTTAGAAGTTTATCTTCTTTCCAATTATTCAATAAAAAATAAGGGTTCTCATCGGAATTACTGGATTTAAGGGGTTCGTAATCCTGTAGGAGCCCTAGGGGATACCTTAAAATTGGTGACCCCCTTTAAAAATGTCCACCTTAAACTAATCGAACACATATTTAAGTAATAATCAAAATAGGTCAGTTGTATGAGTCTGATTTTCTGCAATTCGTATTCATGAAATGATAGTATAAGCCAAGCTGAAACAATAATGAGTCACCGTTTGTTCCTATGTCCAATAGATCTGGAGTTGTGCGGACTGTTACAAACGAGCGAAAATACATTATTTCTTATGGGAGATACACCTCATGATGTCACTAGGCGTACCAGTTTTTGCATCTTCACAGAGCTTTATCCGCAGAACCGATATTCAAAATGATAAAAGAAGAAACACGTGTCCCCTTATTTTTCTCCTAGTTTACGAAAATAAATTTAAAAAATGCATGCAACTGACCCATTACAAGTGATCCAATTTTTTATATCTTACCAAAAACATTGTGTAAGTTAGTGGTGGAGTTCCTCCGTTGGTCTCTATCACTTCTTTCGGATCCCACAAGGTGTGAGAAATATTTTCATCGCAAATAACGTTCGATTCTTGGCAGAACTTGCGCACAGCTTCATCTCGTGGTTTCCAAATAGGCTCACAATCCTGGTAAGATAGAAATCGACAAAATTAGTTAAGATTGAGAAGGTCCAAATGCAGTCAAATATCTCTACTCCTGCCATCCCACATCAAAATACATTTAGAGTTGCATTTCTTCATTACTACAAATGTTCTGCAAAATCTCTTCTCTGTAAATGAATAAATAATTTTTCACTCATTAAAGGCCTTTACTTTTGGCGGGAGCTCTTGCTAAAAGAAAAACTTCCAAGACAGAGAATTATATAAATTTTACTTTTGAGATAACCAATCATAAAAAAGAGAGGTATGGCTTGTCCTAGAAATGACTAGACTTAAGATGATTCCAGGGTTGATTAGTTCTAACCGTGGACACCTCATCGCACTGCTCAAAAAGTCAACAGTTTTTGGATTAAGTTGATGAATTTAAGCTAAAAACACAAATTTGAGGAGCGTCAGCACCTGCAAGCAAATCTCAGGTAGCTACCCTAAAAATTTCAAGCTGAAACGCTCAAAAATAAAGCCGGAAATTATGAAAAACGAAAATTCCCGTAAGCCTCAATGAGAGCGGGTGAGGCAGATAGACATATTATCATTCGCGCTCACTTTCACTCACTTAGCTTACGATAAAATGAATTCCAGTAAATTTTAAACCAATTTTCCTTTGTTTTGGGCTCAAAAAATCCATAAAAAAATTTTGCAAGTGCTAACGTTCTTGGATTTTGGATTTTTTCTTTGTTTTCAATTTAAAATGCGACGACTTTCTACAGCACCTGAATTTAGAGATCTGTCTCTTTTTATACTGTCTTGATAAAAATCCATTGAGACTTAAAACTAGCGTCGAACACTTACTTGCTCAAAGCTTAACTTCTCAAAGTTAAGGTGTCTTTTGAATTTGGCAAAAATTTCTGCAGGATTGCCAAACAGAACATGCAACTGCCCTCCTTTGGCACGGAACTGATTATCTAAATCTTCAAGCGACTCCAGTAAAAATTTCATGCGATTGTAGCTGATCAGTTTTGTTCCTGTAGGCACATCAAAAGGTAGAGGATCTTTAAATAGGCAGAGAAGTAAACTTTATAAAATGTAAATCTGTATTTTGATATTGTAATATTGTATTGACTCTGTGCAGTGCCCCAGCAGGACATGTAAAGAGCGTGTATAGGTCAGTTGCACTGTCAACAGAATTGACTTTTGATGCTTGCTTCTTTTAGGTTATGCCGAGAAAATAACAATGAGTTCTGTTCCATCAAAGTCCGTTCAGAAATAAGCGAGATACATCCATTTGAAAATGACGACATTATTGCGTCATTTCGTCGTCAAGTTTAGACCGACTTGCATGTTTGCACTACAGCTACGCCGACCTGTGCAGTGCTGCCAACCACTTTGCTCACGAAAGCTCGCCGCTGTTTTTCATTTCATTATTTATGTTCGTAGTATTTGCTATGTCCGTGGCTATAGTGTTATCAGGGTGTGTTTTATTATTGTTTATCATCTATTCACGGTAAATTGACGGATTTTAAAGTTAAATAGTTTGAAATTTCTTTGGCAATTGTTGTTGTTTTTAAAATGACTCATCACTGCATCACTGCGCGCTTGGTGAAAAGATACACGGGTGGCGGACAATGGTAGAAAACGACAAAATGACGCAATAATGTCGTTATTTTCAAATGGATATATCTCGCTTATTTCTGCACGGATTTCGATGGAACAAAACTCATTGTTATTTTCTAGGCATAATCTATAAGAATCAAGTGTCAAAAGTCGATTCTGTTGACAGTGCAACTGACCAGTGAATGAATGAATGAATGAATAAATAAATAAATAAATAAATAGATAAATCAATCCATCAATAAATGAGTGCAAATAAAAAAGAAAAAGAAATTCCAACACTATGCTATGCAGCTTTGTTTAGCGTTCGGCAAATTAGTGGGAAGTAAATGACAGAGATAAATAAAGACCAAGCGCAAAGCTTACGACAGGTGTCCAACTAACCAGTTCAATTTTAGGTTGAGACTCATCGAAACAACAGCCAACAGTCGCCTACTGTTGAGTGATAGATGAAAAAAACATTCTAGTTCATGATGATGAAGAAAGGAGACAAGCATGTGTCCTTACCTGCACTTTCTCCATCAAAGATAAAAATCGGGAAAAAAGCATCGGAATCTTGGATGGCACTTAACAAAGAAGGGTTGTCATGTAACCGCAAACCATGGCGGAACCATAAAACTGTTGCCTTTTTACTGTCCATAGTAGAGAAGAAGAAAGAATCCAGCAAGCTATAGAGAGACAGAAATTAAACGTAATCAAATCATTCTGTAACATGTCTATCTCATCCACGAAAATTAACGTAATTATTTTTAAATTAAATAATTAAATCAATTAAGCAAAAAATGATCAGCTTTGGAAATATTCGGCGCAATACAGGGGTGCAAAATGTTCTTCTCCTCCGTAATTTAAACACGAACCGCAATTGCTTCCGCAACGCAAAAACCCCCAGCTTCCACATTTACGACCTTCTTGCAAAAGCGCTTCCAGAATAAATTATTGATGACCATTTTGCTAAAGTGCCTCTACAATCCATCTGAAGTATAAAGGACAACAAACAATTTGGGTTTTTCTCCCAAGATGATTAATTTTTAAAGATTAAAAAAAAAAAATAGGTACATATTTTGGTGGAGCTTCCACAATTTACACGCGATCTGCACCCCTGACACAATATAAGGTGAGTCCTGAGCCCAGTTTTTTTCTCTGCTACCAAAATTCAGTCAACGGGGCAATTGCAAGGGTCTGAAATGTTGTGTTTTTTTAAAAGAAAATGATAGTACTTAATGAGCTGAGAACAATGGTACCTTTGGTTTTTTCCTAAGTGTCCCGGTTTTAGAGATACACACGTGTAAAGTTGTAAAAAATCGTGGGCGTAGTGACGTCACTACACGGAATTCCTATTTAAAACAATGTATTTTGGGCCGAAATCTCATCTCCGGAACAATGGGACTTGACTAGAAACCAAAGGCATCTTCGTTCTCAGCTCATCAAGTACTTTCATTTTCTTTATAAAAAACACAACATTTCAGACCCTTGCAACTGCCCCATTTGGGTAAATACTAATAAACCAATTTTGAGATTTTTCAGCAACTATCAGTTTGGCTTGACCAAAAAATATCAATTTTTCTCATTTTTTTATCTTCGTAGTTCTATGACCGTGGTTTTTTGAGAGAAACACTTAAAAATTTTGAATAATTCAGCGCACACATCTTAACAGAGTTGGTTATTTGATTAATTATACTAACTCTTCTTCGCTTCTCTACACTGTTTTCTATTATTGCATGATTTTGACAAGATTTCAGGATTTCCAAAGGATGTTATCTAATTTACGTATGGTTTTAACTGTAAACTTTCATAGTGATACATTCAAAAACTGTCCCAACAATTGTGATTTTTCTGTGCAAAAAATCTACAAAGACGGAGTTAGTTATATGATTATGTATAGGTACTTAGGTATTCCCCTATGTTTCTCTGATGCTCTTCTCTACTACTGCATGAGTTTGAAAAGATTTCAGGATTTATAAAGGATGTTATCTAACTCAGGTGTAGTTTTAACTGCAAACTTTTACTGTGATACATTCAAAAACTGTCCCAAAAATCTACAAAGACAGAGTTGGTTATTTGATTATGTATACTCATTTTCCTTCATTTCTTTGATAACTGTTACCGATCCTTTTACTGTTGATACCAATTTCTATTATTGCAAAAATTTGAAAAGGTTTCAGGATAAACAAAGGATGTTTACTAATCTAAGTGTGGTTTCAACTGTGAACTTTCATCGTGATGCTTTCAAACATTTTCCCAAAAATTGTGATTCTTTTGTGTGTACAAAGACAGAGTTGATTATTTGATTATGCATACTCATTATCCTTCATTTCTTTGATTACGATTACAGTTGATACTGTTTTCCATAATTGTATGAATTTGAAAAGATTTCAGGATTTACAAAAGATGCTATCTAATCTGAACTGTGGAGGTTCATTGTGATACATTCAAAAATTGTCCTGACAACTGTGATTTTACCAACAACAGAGTTGGTTATTTGATTAAGTAGGTACCTTATTTTTCTTAGTTTCTCTGGTACAGTTTCCTACGAGGTATTGCGTGAATTAGAAAATATTTCAGGATTTCCAAAGGATGCTTTTTAATCTAAGCATGGTTTTAACACCGAACATTCACTGTGATTGATACATTCAAAAATTGTCCAGACAGTTGTGATTTGACCAGCAACATAGTTGATTATTTGATTAGGTGCCTTATTTTTCTTAGTTTCTCTGGGACAGTTTTCAATAAGGTATGCATCAATTAGAAAAGATTTCAGAATTTCCAAAAGAGTTATCTAATCTACGTGTATTTTTATAACAATAAACTTTCACTGTCATACATTCAAAAATTTCCCAACAACTGCAATTTTTTTTTTTTTTTTTTTTTTTGGGGCGAAAAATCTACAAAAACACAAGAGATCTTACTCTAGAAACAGCACAGGAGGGGACGAGTAACTCAGTGGTCAATGGACGGATTTCGTTGACGCGTAGAAGATTTCACATGCTCCGAGAGCAAAGCGATAACACCTCATTGCGATAGTAATACATGGCGCAAACCATCAACTGACTTAACGTCAAACAACCGATAGAGGACAGTAAAACATGGCACCGCGATCTGTCGGCTCGGCAACATAAATTGGTATAAATTATTTAAAATTCGGAAAGGAAAAAAATATTATCTTGACGGCTGGAAACCGCGAATCGAATGATTGGAAGCGAGAAGCGATGATCCATTTCTCGCGCGAGAAAACAGAATATGAAACGAAGTGACTGACAGGCGACCAAGCTGACTTGGTGCGGTGAACTGAGAGAGCAGTTCGGAAGGCGAGCTATTCGTTATATTCAAACAACTCAGCACTATGAACGATAGAATCGATCAAAACAGAAAGGAGTCTTTCATATAATCAGTTGTATTTCGGCCGAAGATTTTTAACAATCGAGTCCTCTCTCTCTCGTGACGTGCGTTCTTTTCCAACTTGGACTCGAGGGGTGTAAAGTTGCACAGGGGGATGCTGATAACCTAAAGACGAGATATTTAAATCGATAATTGTTTATTATTCCTGAAATATTATCCTGAAGAATTGCGTGGATTGTATTTTACGATTACGTAATCGATTACTTTTGATGCAGTGCAGTGGCGTAAAGTGTCATCTGACAACGCTGAGTTTCGTCCACTTAAACACACTCAAACTATCGAACTACCGGGGTTGAACAGTGTACTTCCTCGAATCGATATTTTACATGGGTTCCGATTACGTAATCGATTACTTTTGATGCAGTGCAGTGGCGTAACGTGCCATCTAACAACGCTGAGTTTCGTCCACTTAAACACACTAAAAATGTCGAACTACCGGGGATGAACAGTGTACTTCCTCAAATCGATATTTCACATGGGTTCCGATTACGTAATCGATTACTTTTGATGCAGTGCAGTGGTGTAACGCGCCATCTGACAACGCTGAGTTTCGTCCACTTAAACACACTAAAAATATCGAACTACCGAGGATGAACAGTGTACTTCTTCGAATCGATATTTTACATGGGTTTCACATTTGAGCAACAACTATTTTATTTCGACAGAGCCTGTTGGTTTCATTGAGATTAGTACACCTATGCTTGATCAGCGCTAAAAAAAAAAAAAAAAAAAAAAAAAAAAAAAAAAAAAAAAAAAAATCCATCTCGATTATTTTTTAATATTAATGGAAAATTGAGCACCTAATCGAATACTGTTTGCTCAATTCTGCCCTCCATCGGTAAGATTTGTAACGCTAATGGAGCAGGGAAGAGGGAGTGTTGTGTATTCGAAAGCATCCCCTGGAAGCCGCCCCCCCCCCGCCCCCAAAGTTTTGAAAATTTTAAGGTTTTTCTTTTGGAATAGCGTCCACGGTTTTGAACCAAATATCATGAAAATTTGTCTGGCACGACATTTTAACGTGAGAAATTTGATGATGGTCTTGAAAAATTTAAAAATTAAGTCTGACTGTACTTTTCAAGTACCTAATATGATTATACATATTATAATGCTTATACCTTTGAAGGGAAAAAAAAAGAGGTTGATCCAGCTCCCATAAGGAATGGACTACCTATTCTCAAGAAAATCTCATAAATTAAGAGTCGATAGACCTCTTCGAGGTACGTTCAAAAATGTCCAGTTTTTTTTTGACAGCTGGGAAGGGGGAGAGGGGGCTCAAAGTAAAAATTTCAAAGTCCCATAACTTTCACCAAAATTAATATTTGCCTTGTACTTTACACCAAAAGATCCCTATTTTAAAGAGCTTTCGATTGATGTGTATAAAACTCCAATTATATAAATGTTGAACCAATTTTTTTCAATTTTTTCAACTTTTCGAACAAAAAAAAATGTGGGTTTTAGAGTCTAGAATATACGCGCAACGCACGGAGGAGTATAAAAACTATTGATATAAAAATCAAAATTATGTACTTTCAAATGGCGCAATTCGCGATCCGGGAAATGATTTGTTCAAAAGTTATAAGCAATAAGCGCTTCAAGTTGCGCCCCTCTGAAATTACGGTGCGGTCAGTGCATACTTTCAATGGCGCGAGGGTGACGCGAGCCGCTTCTCTCCATTTAAACCTACATGAAACAATCGATCTTCAGGGAATTTGCTGAGTTCCTGAGAAACCATTACTTTCGTATAGGATCAAATGGCAAAAACACATGATTGCCAATTAGTACAAGCCGCCACTGTTTTGACCTCTAAATCAAGTCCTAAATCATTTCGAAACAAAGACATTAAAAAACCTTCGAATCATGGGCGGGCGTAGAGTCCCTATATACTATGAGAGTTGCGCCATTGCTGAATCCATTTCTGATTGGCTCTCAGATTTAGGCTGTCAAGAAAGCTCCAAGAGGCAAATGCAATATGGCGGAGGGTTTGTTTACTTTTCGCACACTAGCTTTCATTACACATTTGAAGCAACAGTGACCGCGGTAATTTTTGTTAATTTTTCCTCTGCTTCAATGTTATTATGGAGAACATTATCTCTTTCAATAACGACCGTTATTGTCGAGAATCTGAACCTAACCTACAAGAGATAGCGAAATAGTGGCAACAGCGCAGGGACAAACGGCCATCCGCCATTTGCAATTTGCCTCTTGGGGGCTCCATGGATCCGCTTCTTCTTCTTCATTTTGAGAGTCTTGTCGCAACTCTCATAGTATATAGGGACTCTAGGCGGGCGTACCCATCGTTTTATTCGTGGGAGAATACACCCCTCCACCCTTTCCTTTCAATAGCAGAGGTCGAATTCAAAAATATTTTAAATGGTCAGCTAAAAATATTTTGACATTTTATTTATAGGGTGGATACTGGATACCTGCAAGTTTCTGGGTTGAAGTTTGAAATAAGAGGGGGCGGAAGCACAGCGGGCCAATGATACCCCCCCCCCCCTCCAAGCATACGCCTCCGTATCGGGTCATACGGTCCGATAGACACCACGCAGACAGGATCCAAGGTCCATAATAAACACCATAGGTATCAGTCCGGCCGCGCTGTTTAATCTTTTTTCTACAACCCCATTTGAAAAACCGCGCGCTGTGCAGGAAGCTTAACTTAAGGCTAAAGGGGTGTCTCCACCTGCGAATGTAAAAGCGCGAATTGACCGCTTGAGCCAATAGGCTTCTTCTTTGTTGATACATCGGACTCGACCTATCGACTTCAAGGCAGCTCATTGGCTCAATCAGTTTATTCGCGCTTTTAAATTCGCAGGTGGAGACACCCCTTAAAAATCTACTTTCTTTAAAGGTCCATTTAAATAGGCCCGTCCGATTGCGCTATAATTCTTTGCTCCCTCCAATAATAGGTGTATGCCGGCAGTGAGACCTAACCTGTAATTTTGGGTGGTTTGCGTCTCTCTTGAAAAAAGAAAATGATTTGTGATTTTCTTTCCAAATGGACGTCAATATTCAATGTTTGATCACAGCGTTGCGGGACCAACTGACCGATCCAACATACCCGTTATAAACCTCGAAAATACATACTTGAAATACATACTTGAAATAATTAGCGATAAATTTACGGAAATTTAACTTTAAGTGAGCAAATCGCAAATTCTAAAGCTGCATTTTTTTATGTTCGCAGTCGTCCACACAGAATCTTACGGAGATTTGCGAACGGTGCGAACCACAGCAAGCGATAGTGAGCTGTTATCGTTCACATACGATGAGGCTTGCGGCCCTTTGTGGCCGATTTTTACCAACTTTACACCCCGTTACATTGAGCTCGAAATGAATTTACTCGTCATATTGTACCCAAAAACCCCAAAAATCCAAAAATAAATTATTTATTTTCCTGGTCCACAGCCGTCCACAAGACTCCATAGCCGTCTTTTTTTATTCGTTCGCGGTTCGCAGAATTAAACGTTGAGTCTCAAGGAAGACTGTAAACGGTTGTGGACGGGGGGGGGGATCATGACTTTTCGGGGGTTTCTGGGCACAAATCGTCAAGAAAATTGATTTCGAGTAGAATTTGAAATAATAAAACATCGGTAAAAATCGTCCACGAAGGCCCGCAAGCCTCCGCGTACGTGGACGACAATCACGATTCGCTCGCAGTAGTTCGCACCGTTCGCGAAACTCCATACGATTCTGCGTGGACGACTGCGAACATAAAAAAATACGGCTCTAGTAAAACTTCTGACAACCGCAAACGGATAAAAAAAATGCGGCTGCGGACTAATTCTTAAATTCGCTGTTGGCTATACCTACCGGACTAACCTGGTGTGTGCGAACCTCCGACATAATAAACAATAAAATAAATAAAAAGAGGGTAGGCTCATTATTGACGAATTGAAACAATATAGGTACAATGATTTTTCCAGGATTCATAGAGAGAGGAAGACGAATAGGTATCTCTGAAGCAGGGCTGCCGTTTTGCGTATAATCAATGCTATTTTTCTATCCACCGATGATTCCACTGGTGGAGAAAAGATTACACAGTTCAGTTCAGTGCACGACTGTAATGCACGAAAATACTCTGATCTGTAATCTTTCCTTAATCGGTGGAAACTCCGTTGAATAATTAAAATATCCGCAAGTTTTTTACATTCATCGACGACTCTACCGATTGAGAAAAGATTAAGATGCGAGTATTTTAGTTTACTACAGTCAAGCACTTAACTGATCTGTGTAATCTTTTCTCAACCGGTGGAATCATCGGTGAATTGAAAAATAGCATTGATTATACGCAAAACGGCAGCCCTGCTCTAAAGGAGCACCGAGGCACTATGGTCTGAGATCGAAAAAAAGTGGCCAAAAATCCAGTGAAAAATAGTCATAAAAAATCATCGTTTTCGACCTTTTAAGGTAAATTTAAAAGACTTTATGGTGACACTTTCAAGTTTAAATTACTTGTTAAAGGTGTTCTGTGTAATTGAATTTGGTATTAAAAGTTTTTAAATGATGAATTTATGGGAAATTCACTTTCTGATTTTTGGCCACTTTTTGACGATCTCAGACCATAGTGCGAGGGAGCGCGGCTCGAATAGAAGAATCGCGCAGCAAGAACAAGAACGATTCGATCGAACGAGTCATTTCACTCTTCACAAGGAACTGAATCAAAAGAATCGAATCCTTGTCGGAAAACGATCGTTCTCCGCTCCGGACTTGTCACTTGCCAGGCGACAAGGAAAACAACGGGTGACGTCACTCACTGGAGACACGTGAGCGCCGCGCCGAAGACCCCCGTGAAACACGTGACCGCTCGACGGACGGACGAACTCGAACGTCACGTGCAATGCGTTTAGCATCTCACTCGCGCAACGGGGTATGAAAGGTATTGCGAAATTCGAGTGCGTCCCACTCTACCGTGAAAACAGTTCCTGTCAACGCAAAAGAGCTTTTTATTAATTCCTGTTAAAATGTTCTCCGCCCGACGTGGGTAAAGGCAGAACAAAAGAGGGGTGTAGGGTTTCGTTCCTGGAAATGCGTAGATATCCGTTTCTTCTTTCCGCCGGGCGCGGGCATTGCTTTCCGATTCAATTCAATTATGCAACACCTTCCAAGTTCCCGTTTGACTTTAAGTTGAGACCAAGTTTTTCTGCTTTTTCATGAATGAGGAAGGGAAAATGCAGGACCAGGTCCGGGGGGGGGGGGGTCTTGCACGTGCACCAGGTGACATTTTGTAAAGCGCGGTGAAAACGGGAGAAGAGGGGGGAAAAAGTAATCTCTTTTGATATTTTTCTTTGAGGCCGCAAAATCGTACCTTACAGGCCAGCGACCCATGAACAAAATTAAAAAACCGGAACTTGAAGTGGGGGTTTTTGCAGGCGCGCAATTTAGGGGGGCAGTGGGAGGGGAGAGGGGACTGCCGACCATGGATTTGACACATCTTAAAATTTGAGGAAAAGTCAAGACGCCCAAAAAAAAAAAAAAGGATTTTCTAATTCAGCACTAATAGGTTCAAAAAGCTTTCGACTCAGAGACAAATAGAGACCCAGCACAAAGCTTGCGACAAGTGTCCACTTTTCTGGCTCAATTTTGGTCGGAACTCATCGGAACAACAGCCAACTATTGCCTACTGTTGACTGATGAGCTTATATTTTGAATTCGACAAGCAAAACCTTTTTCCGTTTCCGGGACAGCGAACCAATCACAGCCTTTTGTTGAGCTTCACCATTCAACAGTAGGCAATGTTTATCGTTGCAGCCGGTGACTCCCCAACAAAACTGTGACCGCTAAACTTGCTTCACTTTTCTAACACGGGAAGCATACGGTGTGCTGGGTCTCTATTTGTCTCTGTTTCGACTTCAGACAAGAATGTGTACAAAATGCGTTTATAACGCTAAATTTTCCAAAATTGTAAATTAATAAGAATAATAACAAATAAAGTCACCATCAACTTTGCTGGACAGATTTTTCAAACGGGTGAGAAACAAAAAAAACAGTCATCAGTATTTTGCCCCCCTCCCCTCCCCCTCCTGGCAGAAGTTGAAATGACGCCCTAGTTTTTGGGACTTTTTAAATGAAAGGGGAGGTAATCAAAGATTTCATTTAAAGCATTAATTTCTCTCATTTGCAAAATGAACAGCTGTCCAGATTATGGGAAGATAAAAAAGTCATGCATCAGCTTTGGTAGCGAGCATCTGACAGGCGTAAAGGCACTAACACCTAAATCAGGTAGCGGAATGTCAACAAACTTGAATCTTGCAACTTCTGGTGAGCGATTTCTTTAAAAATTTGTTTCATTACTCATTAGTTTGAATTTTTTTACATTTTCCTACTAAAAAAAAGAATAACTGTGATAAGAGAGTGGTCAGACGTGGTCTTGCATGATTTCATTGCCTATTAATCCCTCTTGTGATTTGTATTGGCGGTGTTGGACACATTTGCACCATAGGATATTTCTAACTTAATTTTGTCACTCTTTCTATGCTGAGCCACCAGAGTAGTGATTAACAGCCGACTGACGGTACTCTGATACTGTTGCCAAAGGAAAGTTGTCTCACTGACCACTTCTTCATAAAGTGACAGTATTATTAGCTGGGAATTTCCTAATATTAGTTAGCTAATATTAACACCGCCATTACAATCGCGCATTTGAAAGCATTTCAGAAAATTAGGAATGGATTTCTTAAATTTTTGATGCTACCATCGTTACTTTTGCAGCTTTGCAAAATACCGAACATTATATTTTTTTGGTATTTTTTGTAACCTAGAGGTATCATGATGCTGGAATGCTATGCATCAATGCTTCGATGGTTTCATGGTATTCAGTTGACCTCTGGCTGTCATTATTCACCATGGTTTTAAGGTATTCTTCAGCGTTTAGTGCCGATTTCTGCCACCAGAGCGCTACCGTACGACACATGCCAATTAACATGCTGAAAGTAATTTATATTTGAGAAAACGGAGTGTCAGTCACTAGATAATCATCTGAACAACATCTCTGCAAAATATCTCATCACTAACTTCAAAAATAAGGCTAAAAGAACCAAAAAATGGACTATCGCAAATCGATTTTTGTATCGAAATGCGATATTTCATTTTTTGGTACTTTCAGCCTTATTTTTGAAGTTACTGACGAAATAGTTTGCAGAGATGGTCTTCAGATGATTATCAAGGTATATGGAAGAACAGGTATGGACAGGAGGCGGAGCCTATCTCAGTAGGTGACGGCTACGTCACAGATGTTCTAGACGGTCGCGATAAATTCGCCTACCGTTTCAAACTATCTCACTCACTCTCCCGTGATCCCCATCTCTCGCCACTGCAGTAGGTGACGGCTACGTCATCGCCAAAGCAAGTGTGTCGTCATCATTTGGCGGGAAGACTCGAAAGCCCCTTAAACCCCGCCTCCTGTCCATACCTGTTCTTCCATATACCTTGGATGATTATCTGGTAGCTGACACTCCGTTTTTTCAAATATAAATTAGTTACGGCCTATAATTTCACATAAATCGAACAGTAGCGCTCTGGTGGCAGAAATTAGTACTAAATGCTAAAGAATCACCTTAACTATTCCACTCTTTCAGAAACTGTCATCGCAACTACCATGAAATCCCGATAAAATACAGAAAGCAATACCGCACAATCCTACATCCAACCCTTTAAAATTGACCCATCAACTCTTAATTGGTTTTGAAATCATAAAAACAGAATGAAAAATTAAACAAATTACCTTTATTCAAATAAATTACAAGATTGTGTAATGGACGGTCAGTTTTTTTTGCTTTCCAGATCCAATTTATCAAATTTTTCTTTCAAATCAGAAGGCACTTCCACTTCATGAAGATTATCCACCCCTATTTCGTCTTCAGTCCTGCAAAAATGAAAACAATTGAATTGCTGAGGAAGTAAAATTTAAATTCCATTGATTTGAGAAGGTGCTACAGCAAACAAAACAGGATAGGAAGGGAAACTTTGCTCTGACTTTGCTGGTCCTATTTCAGGATGATATACTACAGTCTTAGCTAAGGATGCTAACAGGCAAACATTTTGCTGACAATAATGAAGTCAAAACAGCAGTCAACTCTTGGATTGAAGTCAAAGTAAGTAAGGACTTCTTTAGCAAGGGTCTTTGGAAACTGATACCCCCATATTAAAAATTTCGGCCTATCGGTGTAGAATACTTCAAAAAATGAGGTAAGATGCTCCATTTAAAATTTATTAAAACCACCTCCTTACATTCTTTTTCCGCATGGCTCGGTTTCCATCGATATACTATTCTAACTAGCTTGCATCACGCAAAATTTTGGACCCACAGCCACAGCAGGTGGTCACAGAAAAATGGAAACCAATTTATAAATTTTGTTTGCATTTAAATTCTATAAGTACAGTTCAAAGCATGAGAGTAATGAGCGTTCAATGCTTCTTACAGAATTTTTCCATCTATTATGGTTGCCGAGATATTAGACAGGGAAACTTACTTTTTGAAACGACCCTAGTATGTAATAGTTTAATCGTTTCCTGCAAAATTACGTGATTCAAAAATGTCACAAAGAGGTGAAATCACTTCCACACACAAAGGGTAAGTAAAAATTAGCTTAAAATTTGACTGACCTTATTAATACGTCAACAACGTTTTCACAGGCAAGGAGTGCATCTTCATCCTTCTCCCACTTATGAAGCTCCCTAAGTATTATATAGGTGTTGCGGTCTCGAATGAGGGTTCGACACTTCTTCGTGGAGCATAACTGAACATAAAAAGAAATGTTAAAAATCTGATGGATACTTGATGGATAAATGTGACGCGTTCTGACAAAACCAACCTAAACAAACGCCCTAAACTAAAATTATCATGAGAGCAAAATTAAGATGCTGCGGTTGAAATTATGGGTTTTACATGTTTTGATGCCAAACCCTCTCTAGTAACCTTAAGAGTAACTACACAAACTTTAAGTTCATAATCTAGCCGATAGAGGCCATAAAAATGCATGAGAATCGTTACTATTTTCTGTTGACTAATAGTGACTTTCCAAAACTTCAACTTCATTGTTCTAAAAATCACATTACTTATTTCTATTTAAAACTTTAAAATTCCTCCATTCCGCCAATTTTTTTTAAATTTCGCACATTTTCGGTTTTAAATAGTAGAGCGATAAATCGCATCGATTGCTGTCCGAGGGCCTCTGGCTCCAATCAAACTCTGATTCAATGTAATTTCCCCATAAACGCATTTTTGAACAGAAATTTCGACTATTACATCAAGAAATTAATGCGACCTTTTTGCAATTATGAATTCTACGTCCTTGTAAATGCTTAGTTATGCCTGGTTCCTTGACTAGAACTGCTGAAATCAATAAGATATTACAGATTAAACATTGCATTTGGATGTTAGAATCACCCGAAATCCCGCCAATTCCACAACAACAACAATAACATTAGGATGATTTCAACCTCCAAATGCATCGTTTGATCTGTAATATCTTGTTGATTTCGGCAGTTTTAAGGCATTTTTGAGGATGTAGAATTCATGATTGCAAGAAGGTCGCATTAATTACGAATTTAATAGCCTAAATTTCTGTTCAAAAATGCGCTTAAGGGAAAAATACATTAAATCAGAGTTTGTTCGGAAACAGAGGGCGTCGGACAGCAATCGATACGATTTATAGCTCTACTAAGTCAGTCTATTATAATATCTCCTACGCAGTGGTACCAAAATCTTAATTTTCATCCAGATGATGATAAGGTTTATGTTGTTAGAACACATCACAAATAAACTTACGAAAGAATGGATAAAGCAGAATAGAAATACAGAGAAACGTCAAAGCAGTTTAAATCCTCATATTTTCATATACTGAAAAACCAGCTTAAAAAGCAAATGAAAGATGAAACATTTTTTAAGTATGCTGCAAAAAACATGTTCGCAAGGGTGTGGAAAACCTCTTATCATTGTCTGAAAAATAACTGAAAGAAAATTTAAGCTAACGCATAAAACACAAGAGAGTGTAGCAAATCTGGTGCTTTCTGAAGTATTTTCAACTATATTTTTGTTCAAAAGTTAAGACAGTTTTAAACTTAAATATTTTTTTTTGCATTTTCCAACGGAACGATCCAATGCGCCAGGTGCGCCACTTTTTTTGCAGGGCAGTAGTTAAGAGGATTTGTGACATACCAACAAAAGGGTTTCCAAAAGAGATTTCCGGATAGTTGGCTCAACTTCTCTGGTTTTGTCTTCGGGAAGGTATTGAAGGTCAATTGGTAACTTCTCATTGTCTTCATCATCAAACTCTTCCGGTCCGGCTAACCGTAGGAGCAGGTGAGGTAAAACATCAACATCTGAACTCAACAGCCATTCATGATTTTCTAAAATAATCACAAAGAAAAAAGAAAATTAATTCAAGGAATACTTGACCAGTCATTGTAGTTAAGGTGATTCAGGACGAAGCTTTTCCAGATTTCAATCCTATGGATAGCGCAACTAGTCGCTTTCTGGAAAAGAGGTGTTTTTGGCATTTTAAATTGAATACAAATATAAAACGCAAAATCCAAGGAACGGCTGCACCGACATAATTTTTTATTGATTTTTTTAGCCCAAAAACAGCAATATAATTTAAGCCTTAATATCGGAAATTCATTTTGCCACAAGCTTAGTGAGTGCGAGTACTGGCGCAACCAGGATCTCTTCTATTTCTCTCATTTCCCATTAAAATGAGTAAGTAGGAAAAGGACAAAAAGAGGGGGTTTTATCCCCTTGTCCATCTTTGTCTAACACACGTTTCTTAATGGAGAAAAGAGAGAGATGGAAAAACTCTCGGTGCGCTACTGAGTGCGAGTGATGCTTTGTCTATCAGTCTCACTTCTACTCATTGAGACTTATGGAACACTTTCTCTATCGTTTTTTACGAGAGAAAACGAATTTCAAAAACTTGATAACAATTCAAGAAACTGATATGAAAAATTAGATGAACTGTATCGGTCCGTTAACTCACCCCAATCAAAACAGCAATTTTTCAGAAGTGCTACAATCCCCGTTCTTCTGATCACTGACTTTTCATAACCGATGAATGGTAGAAAACTTCCAATTAATTTTTCATCGTGATTTAATAAGATGCTGAAAATTGAGACAGAGAAAAATGAGGGATGAGTTTTACAAAGCAAACATGATTGGCAACGCTTATTGAGTCATAGCTAAGCGATGAATATCATACAAGGCTCAAGGACCAAATTGAAATCAAACAAACAAATAGAAAGATAAATAGATTAACACTTAGAGTGCAGGCGACGTATGGTGTACGTCGCAAAATAGTTGGCCATTCAGTGCAAGCAACGTGCACCGTACGTTTTCAGATTTCCCAGGTTTTCAGTTGTTTTTTTTTTTTTTTTGTGAGAACTAAATTTCAGAACCTACTTACCCGTTGACAAACCACAATAATTGTTTCACTTTTTTTAGAATTTAAATTTGTTGTATGCCATACATTTTCACATTTTCCAGGGTTTCCAGATTTTCCTTTTCTTCTCTGTTTGTGAGAATTAAAGTTCAAAACCTATTTACCCGAAGGTAAACCACAATAATTTTTTTTTTTTTTTTTTGATTGAATTTATTTATTTCTCTGTTTAATAGTTTTCTTACACACGTTCCAGTTTTCATTTTTTCTGAAAAGAGCAAGGTTTTCAAATGAAATTTTGACCATTCACATAAAATATTCAATTTTTTTTTAATGAATTTACCAAAATTTACAGGATTAGATCTTCAAAATGAAACCAAAATGAACCTTTGATCTTAATTTGAAGCAATTGAAATAAACAACAAAAAACACCAGCATTGGCTAAGAAGAGGGTGCAAAAACCTTCAGCTTTTTTCAAGTTTTGAAAAACATTAAATTTTTATAAAGTGGAGACTGAAACATATGAGATTAACCCTTTCAAATCTGAAAATACTTTCATTTCAGGAAAGGATTTTTCGCTATCATGGCTGATCTGGGCACAATATTCTCATACGAAACCATATGCATACCATATTTCCATTTTCACCATAAGATTCTACGTTATTCAGATGTTCATTGAAATTTACACCAGGTATGAAAGGGTTAAGTGACGGTTTACTCACTTCCTAAATTTTATAGTTTGGCTTAAATTGGCAAAGAAAAATGCAAGATGATCTAAGGAACAATCAGCTTTGTTGTATCCAGTCTCGCTTGTAAAAATAGAGACAAGTTTTCTTGGCGGGAACTTTTCTGTGTTTGCTTCCAGGAACTTCAGAACTTGATCCGACTGCCCTGGATACCTCGTAATATTTGCTAAAATGGCACAAGAATGGTCGGCGACTTCTGACTCGGGATCCAACAAAATATTCAGCAAGGATGTTAACAGGTGATTTCTCGTTTCTGGCTCCTTCATCGGAAAAGACAAAACGAAAAACATTTAGAAGAAAAAACGATTTGAAGTTGAGGTGAACTGAGGAATACATATCGATACATTCATAGCTTGAGAACAGATGAAAAAAAACAATTTATGAGTGGTCTTTTCCGGTGGTAAATTTGTTTTTCCCAACATACTAATGCAGCTTTTTTTTTTCTCTTTTTTTTATTGAGGCAATGAAAACTTCCGGTATTTAACTTCTCAAACTTCAGATGATCGTAAATGATCATCCCGGTTGCAACACCTGACCTCACGCAACGCAATTTTCCCAAACAATCCTTCCGAAATTCAAGACGCTATAACATGTGTGCACGAATGCCCAAAGCACAGCTTCTGCAAGTAGCCTAGGTATCTACTTGCAGCGTTGCCAAATAGACATGGCACCGCCACACAATTATTATAATAATAATTATTATAAAAATAATAATTATAATAATAATAATTATTATTATTTCAATAATTATTTCTTTTGTTTTCTTTTCTTTTCCTAGAAAGCACTCATGGTGGAAGCAAGCACTGAATCTTACATTCATTCTGTAAACACAATACGACAGTATTTAGATGATGAGTCAGAGATGCAGAATGTTCCAAAGAGTCCGAATCTTCAAACGATCTTGAACTTTTCCCTCACAGAATTTACACAAAAACATTCTCACAAAACTTTGAAAAATGATGACTTTTTTTCTGCTCATTTCAAAATTTTAACACTGTGTGTATCTAAGCAGCAAAATGACGGATATTATCAAAAGTTTGAGGTCATTTTCCAGGAAAATTTTATTGCCGATGTAAAAAAGAGAAAATAAATGGAAAATTTCATCACTTTCATGCGATCGGATCGCTGCATTGAGCACATTTTGCATCCCTGTGATGAGTCATGACCTACCTCTGACTTAGATTCTGAACTGTCCTCCAGCAAATATTCAGTCCCTTTTTCATCTGAGGAAATATTGATTAGAATTACTAGGGAATTCTTAACTATACTTGCAACGGAATCAGTCAGTAGATTCACTACAAATTTGATCACCTCCGGACTATTTTCATATAAATTTCGTCGACCAGGAATGCTGGCAGTTAACTCTGCAACGGAAAACAAAAAGATTTAAATGCATACAATTTCAGGGGAGACAACAGTAGCGTGGCATGCAATTTGGCTACGTTGTAATGTATCCATTTAAACCCATGTAAAAAGGCGAATGCAAAGGTGTTCACAGAACACCAAATAGTTCAATCATTTTCATGGGTTTGAATGGACACATTACTCCATTACCAAATTGCATGCTACGCCACTGGGAGACAAGTAAAGAGATTCAACATAAAAACAGGTTCCTGACGGTGACAAAAAACCTCAAAAACCCAGTGAGGCAATTTTAAGGCAACCCATTGAATAAGATGAGCCAGGCTGAAACTTAGGACTTTGAAAAAAACTTCTATGGCATACGGCCACAGCAGGGGTGCAAACTTTTCCAAAGCGTCAAAAGTTTCACGGGATCCAGGACTTTTTCCTCACAACATTCTCGAAGAAGCTCCTCACGAGATTATAGAAAATTTATGACCTTTACTTTCCTTTTTTTTTTGGGATTCTTTCAAAACTTTGATACCTACTGTACCCGAATGACCAATATTTGTGACATTTAGAGGCCATTGAGGCGATTAAGAGCCCACGATTTGAGAAGGTCTGCTCATAAGTCTATTTTCCTGTATAAAACCACACTGGAGGTGCCCAGAAGAGCAGAGGGGACGTTTTGAGATCTTTGCGACATAAGAGTGCTTAACAGAAGTCCAAGATTAGAACAGGTCAGCTCTTAAGTCAAATTTCCCATTTAAAACAACGGTAAGGGTGCCCCGGAAGAGCAGAGAGGACGTTTTCAGAGCCCTGCGCAACGTTCGCGATTTAATGCCCGCGATTTGAGCGGGTCTGCTCGTAAGTCTATTTTGACATTTAAAACCACAGTGGGGGTGCCTCGGAAGGGCAGAGGGGATGTTTTCAGAGTCATGCGCCACGTTAGCGATTTAAGGTCCGCGATTTGAACAGGTCTGCTCGAAAGTCGATTTCCCCATTTGAAACACCATTGAGGATGCTCCACAAGAGCAGAGGGAACGTTTTGAGAGCCCTGCGCCACATCGGCGATTGCGAGCCCACGATTTGGACTTGTCTATTCTTAAGTCTCTTTCCCCATTTAAAACCACAGTGGAGGTCCCCCAGAAGAGCAAAGGGGACGTTTCGAGAGCCATGAGCCACGTTGAAGATTAAAAGGCCGCAAAAAGATCAAGTGTGCTCGTAAGTCTATTTCCCCCTTTGAAATAACGTAAGCGGTGTCCCGGAAGAGCAGATCGGACGTTTTGAGAGCCCTGAGCCACTTTAGCGATAAGAAGGCCGCAAAAGATCAGATCTGCTCGTAAGTCTATTTCCCCCTTTGGAATAACATAGTCTATGCTCCGGAAGAGCAAAGGGGACGTTTTGAGAGCCCTGAGCACCGTTGACGATTTAAAGGCCGCAAAAAGATCAGGTCTGCTCGTAAGTCTATTTCCCCCTTTGAAATAACGTAAGCGGCGTCACGAAAGAGCAGATCGGACGTTTTGAGAGCCCTGAGCCACTTTAGCGATGAGAAGGCCGCAAAAGATCAGATCTGCTCGTAAGTCTATTTCCCCCTTTGGAATAACATGGCTTATTCCCCGAAAGAGCATAGGTGACGTATTGAGATCCCTGAGCCACGTTGGCGATTAAAAGGCCGCAAAACATCAGGTCTGCTCGTAAGTCTATTTCCCCCTTTGAAATAACGTAAGCGGTGTCCCGGAAGAGCAGATCGGACGTTTTGAGAGCCCTGAGCCACGTTGGCGATTTCAAGGCCGCAAAAAGATCAGGTCTGCTCGTAAGTGTATTTCCCCCTTTGAAATTACATACGAGCTGCCCCGGAAGAGCATAGGTGACGTTTCGAGAGCCCTGAGCCACTTTAGCGATTAAAAGGCCGCAAAAACATCAGGTCTGCTCGTAAGTCTATTTCCCCCTTTGAAATAACGTAAGCGGTGTCCCGGAAGAGCAGATCGGACGTTTTGAGAGCCCTGAGCCACTTTAGCGATGAGAAGGCCGCAAAAGATCAGATCTGCTCGTAAGTCTATTTCCCCCTTTGGAATAACATAGTCTATGCTCCGGAAGAGCATAGGGGACGTATTGAGATCCCTGAGCCACTTTGGCGATTAAAAGGCCGCAAAAACATCAGGTCTGCTCGTAAGTGTATTTCCCCCTTTGAAATTACATACGAGCTGCCCCGGAAGAGCAGATCGGACGTTTTGAGAGCCCTGAGCTTCTTTAACGATGAGAAGGCCGCAAAAGATCAGATCTGCTCGTAAGTCTATTTCCCCCTTTGGAATAACATGGCTTATTCCCCGGAAGAGCATAGGGGACGTATTGAGATCCCTGAGCCACGTTGGCGACTAAAAGGCCGCAAAAGATCAGGTCTGCTCGTAAGTCTATTTCCCCCTTTGAAATAACGTAAGCGGTGTCCCGGAAGAGCAGATCGGACGTTTTGAGAGCCCTGAGCCACTTTAGCGATGAGAAGGCCGCAAAAGATCAGATCTGCTCGTAAGTCTATTTCCCCCTTTGGAATAACATGGCTTATTCCCCGGAAGAGCATATGGGACGTTTTGAGAGCTCTGAGCCACGTAGGCGATTAAAAGGCCGCAAAAAGATCAGGTCTGCTCGTAAGTCTATTTCCCCCTTTGAAATAACGTAAGCGGCGTCCCGGAAGAGCAGATCGGACGTTTTGAGAGCCCTGAGCCACTTTGGCGATGAGAAGGCCGCAAAAGATCAGATCTGCTCGTAAGTCTATTTCCTCCTTTGGAATAACATGGCTTATTCCCCGGAAGAGCAGATCGGACGTTTTGAGAGCCCTGAGCCACTTTGGCGATGAGAAGGCCGCAAAAGATCAGATCTGCTCGTAAGTCTATTTCCCCCTTTGGAATAACATAGTCTATGCTCCGGAAGAGCATAGGAGACGTATTGAGATCCCTGAGCCACGTTGGCGATTAAAAGGCCGCAAAAAGATCAGGTCTGCTCGTAAGTCTATTTCCCCCTTTGAAATAACGTAAGCGGCGTCACGAAAGAGCAGATCGGACGTTTTGAGAGCCCTGAGCCACTTTAGCGATGAGAAGGCCGCAAAAGATCAGATCTGCTCGTAAGTCTATTTCCCCCTTTGGAATAACAAAGTCCTAGCTCCGGAAGAGCATAGGGGACGTATTGAGATCCCTGAGCCACGTTGGCGATTAAAAGGCCGCAAAAAGATCAGGTCTGCTCGTAAGTGTATTTCCCCCTTAGAAATTACATACGAGCTGCCCCGGAAGAGCATAGGTGACGTTTAGAGAGCCCTGAGCCACTTTAGCGATTAAAAGGCCGCAAAAACATCAGGTCTGCTCGTAAGTCTATTTCCCCCTTTGAAATAACGTAAGCGGCGTCCCGGAAGAGCAGATCGGACGTTTTGAGAGCCCTGAGCCACTTTAGCGATGAGAAGGCCGCAAAAGATCAGATCTGCTCGTAAGTCTATTTCCCCCTTTGGAATAACATGGCTTATTCCCCGGAAGAGCATAGGGGACGTATTGAGATCCCTGAGCCACGTTGGGGATTAAAAGGCCGCAAAAAGATCAGGTTGCTCGTAAGTCTGTTGCCCGCTTTGAAATAACGTAAGCGGTGTCCCGGAAGAGCAGATCGGATGTTTTGAGAGCTTTGCGCCTAGTTGGCAATAAAAGCCCCCGATTGGAACAGGTCTGCTCGTAAGTCTATTTCCCTATTTAAAACCACAGTGGAGGTGCCCCGGATGAGCAGAGGGGATGTTTTCAGAGCCTTGCGCCAAGTTTCCGATTAATCGCCCGCGATTTGAACGGGTCTGCTGGTAAGTCAACTTTCCCATATAAAACAAAGATAGGGGTGCCCCGGAAGAGCAGAGAGGACGTTTCCAGAACCCTTAACCCTTAGATGTCCGAGCTGGGTCCAATGGACCCAACGTATGCTAAAATCGGCTGCCAGCAGCTGTTCACTGGTCATACAAACTTGAGCTTCATGAAATGCTCTAAAAAAACTCTCAAAAATAGTAATTTCATCATTTTGGGGGAAAAAAAGAATAAGGGGGGGCACAGGGCCAAATTTTTCACGACTACCCCGAGAAAGACCGAGCCGGGTCCATTGGACCCGTCCGTTATTTTGATGTGATATTGTTGGGATATTGATTTATTTTGGTGGAAATTTTCAATCCTTCATGATATTGACAGTTGGCGACAGAGACCGTCATGATTTTTACATTTTGATGTCTTTTAAACAAACAAAAAACAGTGATAAGGCTAATTTTGGACTTTGAAAATTAGTTTTTATTTATCTTGTGTTTTAGCAGTTTATTTAGTCATTTTTTTCTCCATTTTAATCAGTATCTTAGCTTCAAAGTTTTAGAAACGGATTACAATCCTTGAATGTTGATGAACAAACTGTCGAGCATGCTCACCGAACCCCCCCCCCCTTTACTCTTCCTCCTACAACTCATTCAACCCTCCCTGAACCCCGTTTGCCATGCACCCACCTACTCTTGCTCTGAACAAAATCTAAGAACTTGCTTTATTATTCCTGATATGCTAAATTGGCATTTTTGCATTTACACCAAAGGATTAGAAAACAGAGGCATCATTTGGAGGGACACAAATAGCAACCTTCCCCCCCCCCCTTTTATATGGAACTGCAAAATTCAAAGTTTTTCGGCCAATGTTCGGCACTTTTCAGTGCGGTTTCTTAGAATCTCTCTTCCAACAGTGCTCTCTTCTATAGCTAGCAGGTGGGGTGGGGGTTTTTGCTTTACCGTTCTCTTGTAAAACCCTGCAAATGATGCCTCTGTCTGAAAATATAGTGGCTTTCGGATGGGATATGAGATTTGGGGAAGCAATGTATTATTGTGAGAAAGTTCTGAGACTGAGTCAACGCATCATAACTTTTTCACAATAATACATTGTTTTCCCAAATCTAACATCCCCTCCAAAAACCGCTATATTTTCAGACAGAGGCATCAATTTTATTGCAGGGTGTTACAAAGGGTTTGGTTGAGCAAATAATAACCCCCCCCCCCCCCCCACCCTGCTAACTACAAATGAACCTTCTTGGAAGGGAAGTACTATAAGAAACCACGAAATGGTGCCGAATATTGCCCTAAAACGTTGAACTTTTCGGTTTCAGGTGGGGAGTTGGGGGGGGGGGGGGGGGGTTGCTATTCATGACCCTCCAAATGATGCCTCTGTTTTCTAAACCTTTGGTATACATGCAAATACACCAATTTATTATTTTAGGAATAATAGAGTAACTTATTAGATTTTGATCTTCGGAGCTAGATTTTGTGGGCGTATAGCAAACGGAGTTAGGGGGTGGTTTAATGGGTTGGGGGAGGAAGAGGGGGAGGAAAGGATTTGGTGATCATGCTTGACAGTTTGCTCAACAACATTGAAGTATTCTAACCTATTTCTAAAACCAAGAAGCTAAGATACTGAGTAAAATGGAGTAAAAAAGGACCAAAACTGCTTAAACCCATGTATTTTAAATACGGGTCCAATGGACCCGGCTCGGGCGTTTTCTTATAAAAAAAGACACGGACATCTAAGGGTTAAACTCGTTCGCGATTTAAATCCCGCGATTTGAACGGGTCTGCTCCTAAGTTGAGTTTCCCATTTAAAACACCGTTGAAGATTCCTTGGCAGATGAGGAGAGCTCTTGGCCATGAAGGCACAAAGCTTTGGCACTTAGACTCTATGGGCGTAAATCTCTCCAACCTATAATAAAGTATGGATGTTTAATTGAATACGTTAAATACCCATGAAATAATTTAAAAACCCATAAGAAAGGACATGATGAAACAATGACATCAATGGCGAAGCGTGCAATCTGGCAATGTTGCAGCTTGTCCATTTAAACCCATTAAAAAGATTGAACTACTGGGTGTTCTGTTAACACCTCCGAATTCGACCTCTTATTACACTACACGGGTTTAAATGGGCCAATGCAACGTTGTCAAATTGCACGCTACGCCACTGTGTAACATCTGGTTTTCAATGAGGATGCCTCACTTTCAATGACATGATGCGACATAAGTTGGTAAAAAGTTTTTACCAAAAACCGATAAAACAAGTCGGTAGAACAGTGTTCAATTACTTACAATCAGCGCTAAGCTGTGGCAGAGGCTTGCAATATGTTGTATCAATTAAGTTGACATTAGAAATGATTGCATCCCAGTTTGTAAACTGAACGGTACACACTTAATTGCGTTCTGCTGCATGAACATAAGTCCTAGCATATTACAAGTAAGTTTAGTTTATTTAGTTTAGTTTATTTATTTTATCGAGAAACAATTTCACAAAAGAGTAGAGCTTACATAAATATTTCATACCTCCCACTAAGCTGGCTTGTGTTGGGAGGTACAGCCAAAATGATTAATACAATTACAAGGTAGCTAACAATAAATAAATTAATTAAAGCAATTTAAGCAAACAGGAAAAGAAAAATAAAAATACAAATACATTAACAGTAATGGTAAAATAGATGCAATAATAAAAAATTTAAATTTAGTTAAAGATCATAGAAAAATATATACTAAGATTTGAAATTTAATATAAAAGATTTAAAGATTTAAAATTTAAAATTTAACAACTCACAACAGTTCACAACAATTCACAACAGTTGACTAGAAGTTGAAATGGAACAAATCACTTTTTAAATACTTAACAATTTTACTTTTGTATATACTAAAACTTTCAATATTTCTGAGCTCTCTAGGTAGGTTGTTAAATAATTTAGGCGCAATTGCCAGCTCTGAACGCTTTAATTTAGTCGTTTTACTAGGTAAAGGCCAGTAAAGGCCATTCCACGAGAGTTGGCAGATCAGCTTTTTTGCAGCACAGTGGACTAGTTTGTGTTTCAACAGGCTGACTGCCTTACTCAGAGGCACAAATGAACAAAGGGTGCAGAAAAGTGGTTGAGCCGTCATCAGCCTTTTTTTTTTTTTTTTAAACAACCTCCATAGGTTATCCCAGAAATTGGTAGACTTGCAGAGACAAATAGAGATCCAGCACACCGTATGCTTCCAGTTTTAGAAAAGTGAAGCAAGTTTAGCGGTCACAGTTTTGTTCGGGAGTCACCGGGTGCAACGATAAACATTGCCTAATGTTGAATGGTGAAGCTCAACAAAAGACAGTGATTGGTTCGCCGTCCCGGAAACGGAAACAGGTTTTGCTTGTCGAATGCAAAACACACGCTCATCAGTCAACATTAGGCAATAGTTGGCCGTTGTTCCGATGAGCTCCGACCAAAATTGAGCTCCAGAAAGTGGACACCTGTCGCAAGCTTAGAAAAGAGGAATTTCAAAGGAGGGAGGTCACTCTCAATTTGTCAAGCATTAGACAACTCAAGCAGACACACTCAGAGTGTCAAGTTCCGGCAAGATTCAGTGCCCAGTGCCTTCATCCAAAAAGCATTGGTGAGCACCTGATAGTTGACCACAAATCAAAACAATACATAACTTAACCACCTTCTCATTGATGAATTTTGAAACATTTCAAGCAGCTCAATGCTACTTGTTCACAAGCGATAATCATAATGTATCTGCTCGAGAGCAACGGCAAGGGTATGGGGTGAATGGGTTCTGACAAGTAGTCGTGCCTGCCTCCGAATAACGTCAAAGCACATTGTTGAGCGGATGGTATAAACAGAGTTCAGACTAATTGCTAATCAACCCCTCACCGATGAACTTCTGTGCACTTAATATGGAAACAGGCACCGCTACTAGTGAGAACCCGATAAGTACTCAAACTGTGTCTACTCTAGAGTAGAGGCATTTTGAGTAGATCAGGCTCTGAGAAGCAGAGACAAATAGAGACGGAGCACTAACTGGCTGCAGCAGAGGCACTCTGAATTCTCGCGGATTCAACAAAACAACAGTCAACGTCGCATGGTGTTGAATGGTGAGCACCCTCCTCTTCACTTCCCGCCTATACCCCCCCCCCCCCCCGTGTTTTCCGAATGTCACCGTTCAACACCATGCAACGTCGCAAGGCGTTGACTGTTGTTTTACATGTTATTTTGTTGAATCCCCAAAAATTCAGAGTACCTCAAATCTTCCCTATGTATTTTAACGTAGTGCTCCGTCTCTATTTGTCTCTGCTGAGAAGTAATGGAGCCTGCTTCCGAATTGTACCAAAGCGCATCGTTGGGCAGTTGATTAGCAACGAATCAAATCTCTGCTCAAATCAACCACTCACTATGATGCTTTTAGATGCAATACGGAAGAAGGCACCACTAAGTACTTGTCAGAACACGATACTCAAAATGTGTCGGATCCACCGACATAGACTAAGATAGAAGTAGTTAACAATCAGCATGAAGAAAGGAAAGAAAGCAAATAAAATTTGGTACCTAGAAGAGTAGATAGTGCAACGTGCCTCACATCAGGGCGATTTTTAGAATCAAGAAATGGTAGGATGGACTTGAAGGAATTATCCGGCATGTTCGAAAACAAAACGCTGACCCAAACGTCAATCCAAAACACGGTGAATGAACTAAGAATGGAGGGTAGATGCGAATTAGAACCCAGAAACGACAATAGTCGACGATTTCTCAAAAACTGATAAAATTCAGCACGGCGAACGCTTCAAGCTTCACTCCGCGAAATACTTCAAATTATAACAAACGAGCCGTGATTTTGTCATGTGTTTTATCTGGTTTTATCACTCACTGCATTCACACGTGTTCAAGCAGAGACAAATAAGAGAGTTTACTTCACATTTGCAGTGCTGATGACTGATGAGTGATGAATGATGATTTGGTGATTAAGGTGAATCCTCAGCGACCTGTAGTAAGATTCTCATCCGCTAGTGCCGCGCCACTGTTCCGCGCTCCAGAAACCATGCTTTTTCCGCCTTTAATCGTTAATTGCGAGAGCTAGAGTTAACTTTTCGAAAATGTAAGAACGTTGCGTTCGAGATCAAATCCTAAGGAAAATTTTGATACCATTCCGAGCTTTCTACGATCAATTTTTCGGGTAGATAATATGGTCCGCGAATTGTAAGTTTGAAGGTTTTGTTCGAATTTGTACGAAACTGCCATGTCGCCGTGCCGCGCGGATCGCACGAACGAAGTTGAAAGAGGACGAACGAAGAACACTGGGCGGAGGGGAGGGAGTCGCGGACCAGCCGACGTAGCAGAGACTCGCTCCGTCTCGTTTCCTCTCGCATTTTCGCATTCGCCTCCCCTCTCCACTATTTTCAGGAGCTGTCGCGTATTTCTTTTCGTTTTCGGGTTGATAGAATGAACGACACCAACGAATCTTCACTCTTCTTCCCATAAAGTAAGTAAAGTCTCTTGTTACTTTATGCTTCTTCCTGATTTCGAGTGACATCGTGACCCAGTGTTGCTTGCGTGTTATATATTCTAATGGTTATCCACCATTCTAATGGTGGTGGTGGTGGTGGTGGTGGTGGGGGGGGGGGATATTTTTGCCCCTCCAATATTGGGGGGGGGGCAAAGTATCGTTTTGCCCCCCCCACCCCCCACCCTAGTAGCGTAGCTAGTTGAGCGCCCCCCTGCCGATTCGAATGCTGCGCCCCCCTTTTTAAGGAAAAAATTGGCTGCTTCGGTGGCGCCCCCCCCCCTTTCGCACCCGTACAAGTTAGGGCCTTTGTCGGAAAAATTCCTTTCTTTAAAAATTATTGTAAATTAATGTAGAAAAATTATGTTGATTTTATTCATCACAATGATAAAACTAAAAAAAAAAAATATATCACTATCATGAGTTTGAAAAAGCTCCGAACTTTGTGAACGTGACTTTTGGCAGAAGCACTTACTTAGAGCTTTCACATTACTTTCTCCCGACTTTTCTTAGCTTTTATTTTTCTCAATCTGTTCTCTTTTCTTTCCTCTTCTTTTCCTTTCATTTTTTTCCTTTTCCTTTCCTTTTTTTCCCCTTTCCCGTTCCTTTTATCTTTTTCGCTCTTCCTCTTTCGCTTCTCAAAATGTTTGCGCTCCCCGATGCGTAGCGCCCCCCGCCCGTCGGGGTCAGCGGGGCCTTTAGCTACACCACTGCCCCCCCCCAATAATTTGATGAAAAAGAGGAAGGAAATAGAGGGAGGGAGTAACGAAACGACGGAAAAACACAAATAAATAAAGAAAGAATGGAATAATTATAGGAACCGAGAAGCAAAAAATGGCAAGAATAAGTGGCTCTATTTTACCCTGAAACTGCGCCTAAAGTAAATCTAAACTGAAAAATTCCTCTGTTGTCAATGAAATAAAGAAAATATACATTGAGTCTACTAACTTCTGTTCTGTCGGTTGGTTATTTCTTAAAGATGCAATTGCTTAAAATATAGTCTAAGAGAACCAAAATGTTCAAATTTCCCGGGAGAATACCCCCAGACCCCCTCTTACTGGAAGGAGTCCCCCCCCCCCCAGATGTCCCAAAGTTACTGGAAAGAGTCCCCCCCCAGATTCCCCAAAGTATCGGTCTATTTGCTTCCCCCCTCCCCACAAAAAGAATCACACATTTTAAGCTACTGAGCGGAACATTACATTTACTGCAATTTTAAATTTCCAGAAGACTTCTAACCGCGAGGAACAGTTTCCCATTTCCCAAAGCCTAGAAATATCAGCCTCGTCAAAAAGCTGAACGTCTAAACTGAAAAATTCCCTTTTTGCTTGAGAAGTGAAGGAAATAAACATAAAATCTATTTTTAATTTGTTTAAATTTGATGGCATTTTTATGCGATAACATTGCTTAAAATAACGTCTGAGAGAGACTGAATTTTCAAATTTTACCGGGGGAGGACCCCCGGACCCCCCTCTCACGGGGGGAAGGGTCCCTCCCGACCCCCCCCCCCATAGTGAATCTCTCAAAAGTTGGAAAGTCCCCCCCCCCATAAAAAATCTCAAGTTTACGCCACTGGTTGCATGCAAAGAGTAAAAAAGAATCCCAATTGAATTGAGAGCTAGCGTGGTCAATGCAGATAAGAGTTCCTCTGATTGGCTGAAAAAATGGAGGGAAATGCGAGTGTCGAAACTTATGGCCTCATGAAAATTAAGATGAGCTTTTAGACCTTCCAATGAGGTCCAAAAATGTCGCCCCTTCCGGGCAATTTTTTGCGGGTGCCCATGTCTTTGTTCATGGTCTCTGAAGCAGAAATTTGAGCGTTCTTTCGACTGCGTCCTTTTCTCATAAGATTAGATAGGACCACCCTGTAAACCTTCAGGTCCCAGTACAAATTATGAGTCCGTACCATCGGTACGCAGCCACTATATCAAAACTAAATTACCGGTTGCCTTGCAGATACTCTCGTCCCCCCATCTAAGATCAGACATACAGTTCCAAACTAACAAATAAAAAACAGAAGCGGACTGGGACACCGGGATATTTCCCGTTGAGCCGCGGCCTTTAGGGCCGGTTGGATCGTGAGAGGGAAAAAAGAAGAAAAAAAGGAAGAAAGAAAGGAAGAAATGAAGAATAAAAGGAAGAAAAGAAGGAAAAAGGAAAAAAGAAGAGAGAGAGGAAGAAAAAAGAAGGAAAAAACGAGAGAAAAAGATAAAAGTGAGGCCGGGCATATATTTGTACTTGGAAAATTTGGGCTGCGGGCCGGTCATTCGATTTATGTGGGTCTGACCGGGCCGCCGGGCCGATCATTCGCTTCATTAGGGCTGGAACGAAAGCAGAGAGGAAATATTTCAGAAATATATTCTGATAATGCGGACTTTTCTATCGTCACTAATTGTAAGATAAAATGGCAGTCTCAACCCTGCAAAAACGCAGAGAGTCAGCGATCATAAAATAATGAAATTGATGACCCAAACATGCTTCAGATTGTTGTTTTTGACTGTGAAAATACCAAAATTTTCTCGGGGGGGGGGGGGTCCCCCAACCCCCTTACCTCCCCTGATAGGCCGGTCCAAAGTTGGTTTCCCGGTCCGAATTTGGGGGCCAATCCGCCTCTGATAAAAAATAAATAAAAAAAAAAAAAACGAAACTAAATATTAACTAGAGAAGAAAGTGGAGAAAATAAGAATGTATCCCCCAACAAAAGGGCTCCCTCACACTTTTCCAAGGGAAGGAAGGATCCGCCTTTCCAGCGTCACGCTGACAAAAAGTTTTCAGCTGAGGCCGCGAGAGGTCCTGTAAGGTCTCAAAATGAAATCAGCAGGATCCAAAATTTTAACGGCGAGTACCGGTAAGCTTACACTTTCGACCGGTCCAAACCGGATTGCAATATATCGATTTACTCTCGAGATATCGATTTTTCAAAGGGGCGCGGTAAAGGGTCAGAAATCCAAGATTCTCTAGAATTCTCGAATTTCGACTCTCATGGATCTAGCATGCGCCGTGAGAAGTCGGATGTGATTTTTTTGAGTTAACATGAAGTTCCTCAAGGGCCCTGACGAGTGCCGGACCGATAAAGCCTATTCCAGGGGGGCCGTGGCCCCAACTCCAGCGTAAGTCTCACGTTCAATGTCTGACTGCGGCCGCGGGAGGTCCCAAAGGATCCGTTTAAAAACTCGGATGGATCTGAATTTTCTTCAAGACAAGAATTATCTAAAAGCTGAAGCTACCGTTCAATCCAAACCGCAGTGCAATCCATCGATTCGTTCTCGAGATATCGAATTTTCAAAGGCGCGCAGTCTTGTCAGATCGACCTTAGAGGGGCGCTGGAGACTGGAAAAAAGGGAATTTCGTCTCTCACGAACCAGTCGTGTGCCGTATTATATCGGTTCCGCTTTTTTTCGGGTCCCAATGATGTCCCGAGGGCCCAATGCAGTTTCGAGCCAAAAAATATCATCTTCGGGGGGGGGGGGGGGGGGGGGGGGGGGGAACTACTCCCCGTTTCAGCGTAACTCTGACAAAAAATGTCAAACTGCGGCCGCGAGAGGTCCTGTAAGGTCATTAAATAACCTCGGATGGATCTGAAATTTTTAAGGTTGTTAGTCACAAGCAAGCGCTTTTGACCGGTGCAAACCGAATTGCAATACATCGATTCACTATCGAGTTATCGATTTTTCAAAGGCGCGCAGTCTTGTCAGATCGAACATTGAAATAAGCTGTGGATACTCTGTATCCGCGAATTTCGTCTCTCATGGACCGTTTAAGCTCCCTTAAAAATCGAATGAGCTTTTTTTAAGTTTATGTTATGTTCCTAAAGGGCCTTGATGAGTGTTGGACCGATAATAGTTATCCAAGGGGGGTCGCGCCCCACCGTTCCAGCGTAACACTGACAAAAAACGTCTAACTGCGGCCGCAAGAGGTCCCGTAAGGTCATTAAATAAACTCGGATGGATCTGAAATTTTTAAGGTTGTCAGTCACAAGCAAGCGCTTTTGACCGGTGCAAACCGAATTGCAATACATCGATTCACTATCGAGTTATCGATTTTTCAAAGGCGCGCAGTCTTGTCAGATCGAACATTGAAATAAGCTGTGGATACTCTGTATCCGCGAATTTCGTCTCTCATGGACCGTTTAAGCTCCCTTAAAAATCGAATGAGCTTTTTTTAAGTTTATGTTATGTTCCTAAAGGGCCTCGATGAGTGTTGGACCGATAATAGTTATCCAAGGGGGGTCACGCCCCACCGTTTCAGCGTAACTCTGACAAAAAACGTCTAACTGCGGCCGCAAGAGGTCCCGTAAGGTCATTAAATAAACTCGGATGGATCTGAAATTTTCAAGGTTGTTAGTCACAAGCAAGCGCTTTTGACCGGTGCAAACCGAATTGCAATACATAGATTCATTCTCGAGATATCGATTTTTCAAAGGCGCGCAGTCTTGTCAGATCGAACATTGAAATAAGCTGTGGATACTCTGTATCCGCGAATTTCGTCTCTCATGGACCGTTTAAGCTCCCTTAAAAATCGAATGAGCTGTTTTTAAGTTTATATTATGTTCCTAAAGGGCCTCGATGAGTGTTGGACCGATAATAGTTATCCAAGGGGGGTCACGCCCCACCGTTTCAGCGTAACTCTGACAAAAAATGTCTAACTACGGCCGCGATAGGTCCTGTAAGGTCATTAAATAAACTCGGATGGATCTGAAATTTCATGGTTGTCAGTCACAAGCAACAGCTTTTGATCAGTGCAAACCGAATTGCAATACGTCGATTCATTCTCGATTTATCGATTTTACTAAAGGAGCGCGATCAAGTCAGATCGAACGTAGAAGGGCGTTGAAGAGTGGAAATACAGCTATATTATCGTCCCTCGCGGACCAGTCATGGGTCGTGTTATATCGGTTGCGCTTTCTTTCGGGTCCGAATGATGTCCCGAGAGGGTCCGATGCAGTTTCGACATAAAAAAATATCATCTCAGGGGGGGGGGGGGGGGGGGGGCGACCTCCTCCCGTTTCGCGTAACTCTGACAAAAAATGACATTTTTAGACATTTTTATACGGGCTCCCCCCCAAGATGATATTTTTTGGGTCGAAACTGCATTGGGCTCTCTCGAGACAATATTGGGACCCGAAAAAAGCGCAACCGATGTAACATGACCCATGACTGGTCCGCGAGGGACAATAATCGCTGTATTTCCACTCTCCAGCGCACTTCTACGGTCGATCTGACTTGATCGCACTCAATAGTAAAATCGATATCTCGAGAATGAATCGATGTATTGCAATTCAGTTTGCACCGGTCAAAAGCGCTTGCTTGTGACTGAAAACCTTGAAAATTTCAGATCCATCCGAGTTTATTTAATGACCTTACAGGACCTATATCGCGGCCGTAGTTAGACATTTTTTGTCAAAGTTACGCTGAAACGGTGGGGCGCGGCCCCCCTTGGATAACTATTATCGGTCCGACACTCATCAAGGCCCTTTAGGAACATGATATAAACTTAGAAACAGCTCATTCGATTTTTAAGGGAGCTTAAACGGTCCATGAGAGACAAAATTCGCGCACTGTTAAAAATAATTCACTCCAAGAAGGACTTAATACGGGAACTAGGCCAAATTTAACACCAGCGTTAGAGTGAACTCAAATATGAACTCGATTTGACGAGTCATGCAACACACGTTAGATTAGTTTCACTCTAATTGACATAAGTTTGGATTGATTAATAAAAGAAACGTTGGAATCATTTTATGCGAAAATGGGTAATTTGACGCTAGCTAAGAGTTAAAGTGATCCATGTTCTCGAATGATAGATTCCAAATTGGACAATCCATAAACCGGGAGTGGGGGTAGGGAGGGGCTGGGAGGGGAGGGGAGGGGGTGGTGAGTGGAGGGGGCGGGGAGGAGGGTTAGGGAGGGCATGGGGGCTGTTGGGGTGGTGTGGCAAGGGGAGGGAGGGATGGTGAGGGAGGGGCTGGGGAGGGTAATGGTTGGGTGGGTGCTGCGGGGAGGGAAGGGCGGGCGTGGTTGTGTGAAGAGGGGTGAAAACGGGTGGGGGGGGGGGAGGAAAAATATTAGGGATTTATTAAGCCTACAAAAATATTGTCTTGTGATTACGGGGCCACTGACCAATTGTCCGGCCTACACCGATTGCAAATTTTTACTGCCACCGCCGGGATTCGAACGCGCAACCTACCTATTCCTAGCCTAACACCCTATCCGATACACTAACCTATCAGTTGACAGAATGCGACGAAATTACGGTATTTAAGTTTGCAGACGGTATAGAAACGAACTCCAAGAACTTTAAAATGACTCTATGACAAGAGTTCATTCACTCGAGCATCAGATTTAACTGAATCTAAGTCTTTTGCTGATTTAACTCTAAGTTCAGTTCCTTAAACTTCTTTTTCAAGTGAAGTAATTCTTGTGAGTGTGTTTTGACTCCGTTTCTGTGTGATATAAAAATTAACCTGATGTGAGTTCATTTACCAGAGCGCAAGATTCAATTGAATCAAAGCCTCGCTGATTTAACGACAAGTTTAGCTCCTTTCAGTCTCTTTTGTAGATGGATTGACTCTTCATGTGTAGTCATTTTGGAGTGGAAAAAAAACAAACTATTCTAAGTTTTTAGTCCTTTCACTAAGCATGGAGTCAATTCACTTCTCAGACATTATTTCACTCGACAGAGATCAATATGTCTAATGTTTGGGTAAATGGAACTGTCAATAATGTGAATTTTTAATCCATTTTAACTAAAATGAATCATAATTCCTCGAATGATTCCAAAAAGGAGTTACCGACTCCAATTTAGGGTGCATTTGGATCCGAAAAAAATGACTCCAAGTCACAAAAAGTCACTCCAGTGTTACTTTTTTTTTACAGTGCGGATACAGAGAATCCACAGCTTATTTCAATGTTCGATCTGACTTGATCGCGCTCCTTAGTAAAATCGATATCTCGAGAATGAATCGATGTATTGCAATTCGGTTTGCACTGATCGAAAGCTGTTGCTTGTGACTTACAACCATGAAAATTGCAGATCCATCCGAGTTTATTTAATGACCTTACGGGACCTCTTGCGGCCACAGTTAGACGTTTTTTGTCAGTGTTACGCTGGAACGGTGGGGCGCGACCCCCCTTGGATAACTATTATCGGTCCAACACTCATCAAGGCCCTTTAGGAACATAACATAAACTTAAAAAAAGCTCATTCGATTTGTAAGGGAGCTTAAACGGTCCATGAGAGACGAAATTCGCGGATACAGAGTATCCACAGCTTATTTCAATTCAATCTGACAAGACCGCGCGCCTTTGAAAAATCAATATCTCGATAGTGAATCGATGTATTTCAATTCGGTTTGCACCGGTCAAAAGCGCTTGCTTGTGACTAACAACCTTGAAAATTTCAGATCCATCCGAGTTTATTTAATGACCTTACAGGACCTCTCGCGGCCGCAGTTAGACATTTTTTGTCAGAGTTACGCTGAAACGGGGAGTAGTTCCCCCCCCTAAGATGATATTTTTTGGCTCGAAACTGCATTGGGCCCTCGGGACATCATTGGGACCCGAAAAAAAGCGGAACCGATGTAATACGGCACACGACTGGTTCGTGAGAGACGAAATTCGCTTTTTTCCAGTCTCCAGCGCCCCTCTAAGGTCGATCTGACAAGACTGCGCGCCTTTGAAAATTCGATATCTCGAGAGCGAATCGATGGATTGCACTGCGGTTTGGATTGGGCGGTAGCTTCAGCTTTTAGATAGTTCTTGAAAAAAAATTGATCCAAAACTGCAATCAAATTAAAACAATTAAAAATAGATTTTATGTTTATTTCCTTCATTTCTCAAGTAAAAAGGGAATTTTTCAGTTTAGACTTTCAGCTCTTTGATGAAGCTGATAGGCTTTGGGAAACTGTTCCTCACGGATAGAAGTCTTCTGGAAATTTAAAACTGCAGTAAATGTAATGTTCCGCTCAGTGGCGTAAAATTGCGATTCTTTTTGTGGGGAGGGGGGAAGCAAATAGACCGATACTTCGGGGAATCTGGGGGGGGACTCTTTCCTGTAACTTTGGGGAATCTAGGGGGGACTCCTTCCAGTAAGAGGGGGTCTGGGGGTATTCGGGTTCTCTCAGACTCTATTTTAAGCAATTCCATCTTTCAAAAATAACCAACCGACAGAACAGTAGTTAGTAGACTCAATGTATATTTTCTTTATTTTATTGACAACAGAGGATTTCACTTTAGATTTACTTTAGGCGCAGTTTCATGGTAAAATAGAGCCACTTATTCTTGCCATTTTTTGCTTCTCGGTTCCTGTAATTATTCCATTCTTTCTTTATTTATTTGTATTGTTTTTCGTTTCTCCCTCCCTCTACTTCCCTCCCCTTTTTCATAATATTATTTGGGGAGAGGGGAACAAAATGATACTCCCCCCCCAAAATATTAAAGGGGCAAAAATCCCCCCACCCTAAGATTACGCCTCTGCAAGCAACACTGGGTCACGATGTCACGCGAAATCAGGAAGAAGAGTGAAGATTCGTGTCATCCGTGGTGGCTGTGAAAATTGAAATTGAGATCATGATTGAGATGAAGTAGATGGACAATCTTCTACACATCGTTCATTCTATCAAACCGTAAACGAAAAGAAATACGCGATAGCTCCTGAAAATAGTGGAGAGGGGAGGCGAATGCGAAAATGCGAGAGGAAACGAGACGGAGCGATTCTCTGCTACGTCGGCTGGTCCGCGACTCCCTCCCCCTCCGCCCAGTGTTCTTCGTTCGTCCTCTTTCAACTTCGTTCGTGCGATCCGCGCGGCACGGCGACATGGCAGTTTCGTACAAATTCGAACAAAACCTTCAAACTTACAATTCGCGGACCATATTATCTACCCGAAAAATTGATCGTAGAAAGCTCGGAATGGTATCAAAATTTTCCTTAGGATTTGATCTCGAACGCAACGTTCTTACATTTTCGAAAAGTTAACTCTAGCTCTCGCAATTAACGATTAAAGGCGGAAAAAGCATGGTTTCTGGAGCGCGGAACAGTGGCGCGGCACTAGCGGATGAGAATCTTACTACAGGTCGCTGAGGATTCACCTTAAGGAGCATGTGTCGGTGTTCAAACTTTTTCGACTTCCCAGATTCTCCTAGAATTCTGCGCAAAATCCATCGTAAAACAAATTTCTCACGTCGATTCAACAGATTTTTTCTGAATAAAAGCATGGGCTATAGTTGGAACATTTTCACGCATTACTGATGCAGCAAATGTAAAATAAAAAAAAGTGTTCTTTCCACTGAAACTGAAAATGAAAGCAGAGGTCTCTAATTGGTCGGTCTCGAAGTCGAAACTAGTACAAAGTTTACCCGCCAAAAGCTCTGGAAGTTGGAACTCATGGGAAAACTCTTGAAAACATTGGTTTTTCCCAATAATGTTCAAAAACCGCACCCAAATCTCAAAATAGGGGTGATTAGGGGGGGGGGGGGTGTTAGACAACGAGACTCCATAAATTACACACAATTTTCAAAGCTGAAATAAGAACCTACCCTCTATTTACTTGACTTTCGCTAAATGTTTTTACAATTTTTCGACGTTCGACCCTCCCAGAAAACCCCCAAAAAATCGTTCATAGGCATTGATAACACAGGGGGATTTCTCGGTGCTATTACAGGTTGAGGATGTTTCCGACAGAGTTTGCCCATTTTTTCTCGTTTTTGCCGACAAGGGCCGCACAGGGTCTGAAATACCCTATGTCCTATATGTATAAGTAATAATCGATGTTTATACCCGGTTGATATTAGCAAGGGGTATGATTCAAAAGCATTGCAAACAAAAAGTACTACGGGAAGCAACAAATATGCACTACTTAATCCGCGAACGAGCGTTTGAAATATTTCTCAGACAGTTCCTACCACAGAATTTTTTGGTGCATTCTCGAGGGTCAAAATATTTTTTTTTACTTCTTTTTTTTCAATACCTCTGGGAGCGCATTGACGCCACGAGCAAGTTGGCAACATTGTATTTCGTCCAATAAAAAACCCGTGAACAAATTCACTTCATCATAGCGATAGTTTTCTGTATGTTTCAATGCAGTGGCGGATCCAGAAATTTTTTCTGGGGGGACACGCCTGTGAAATTTTGAAATTTGAAGCGTTAGTGGAAGCAATCTCGGGCAATTTTCTACAGAAAATAGGTAAAATTTGAGGCTTCTGGGGGGCACGTGCGCCCTTGCCCCCCCCCCGGTGGATCCGCCGCTGTTTCAATGGATGAAACGCAACGTTGCCAAAGTGCGCGCGACGCCATGCACGCCACCGAGAGACTGAGAGAGGGGTGAGTCTGTCACGGTCAGTCACTTGAAGCAAAAACAGTGACAGGTCGTTATGACACTTTGTGTTTTGTTCATATAAGTGTAGAACATTTTGAGAGGACGAATTTTTGCAGGTGCGGTAATTGCCTTAATAATTGTGGTAATTGTGTTGGTAATTGCTACAGCGAAGTGGAATTTTTCCAAGGGTCATGCTGAAGGGGAGGGAGGGGGGAGAGCAAGGCTACTACTAGTGGGTATCCTAGCCCCGGGCGGCACTCTCCGGGGGCGGTAAAATAAGGGTGAACACGCAGCAATAAACAAGTTTTAAATTTTAAAGTTTATCTTCTGGGAGGTGTCCATATCAGGGTAGACAAAAAAAAAAAAAAAAAACAAAAAAAAAAAATGAATGTAAGAAAAAATTCATATTTGATGGGCTGCGATTTGAGGAGGGCGAAAAAATGGTAAACTTTACTGCCCTCCCGCTCCGAAAACGTCGACAAGGCCCTGATTTTGCCCCTTATTTCCAGTTATTTCCGGTACGTAACTACACCCTACAGTTTCCACTTTCCAGTATCTGAAAGGCTAACGTAGTAACTGTATCAAAGCAACTGGCAACAATGTGGGATACTTCCATAAAAATCCCATGTTGCCCCCGTCCTCCCATCCCCAACTTTTCTTCATTTTTCTTGTTGCGCTCGCATGCGCTCGTCTTGTATGTTCCAATTACTTTTCCTAAAGACCCCTCTCCAGTACCCTTTCAGTCAACCGCGATCAACCAGCCAAAATCTGGAATTTTCGCCTCTCTATAATTCTGCCTTTGTTCGCCACCTAAAATGCTTCTCTAGCCGCAAGCGTTCCGCCATTAACGATGGTCTCTGACAAGGCAACACAAAAAAAACCTGTCGTAGGGAATGTTTTGGAGAAGAAGGGGAAAATTGGGAAAAAGGGAAAGACCCGAACAACTGAAAACACAAAAATATCCCTCTCGGTGCATTAATTTATTGATTATTTTTGACCGTCTGAAAATATTTGATTTTTCATTTAATCTTAACCATACTGTCCCGTTACTGAACATATTTTGATAAATTATATTGCTGATCGTTGCACGGCAGAGGAAAAATTTTAACTTTGATGAATTTTTTTGAAAAAAATAAACTTCTAAAGATGGAGCTAGTATTCGGTTGGCGAACCTGTTCCGTATAACCTAAATATGCAAGAATTTTCTTTTTGTCTTTTCAGTTCCGAGTGATGTGTGTCAGTTAGTGTTTTTGTTTTTTCATTAAAGTGGTCCGAGATTAATTTTTTCCTCCCCAATTTTCTGTAATTTTCAAAGTCTTTCTCTCCCACCCATGCCGTGAAAACACAATCGTTGCTGAATCTCCAAGTCTCGCATTTTTCACCCTCGCTGCTCACTGTGCACTACTGTATTATGAAATCCTCGATGTTTTCCTGTGATAATCATGTCGAATTTTCACTACCTGTTAGATTGTAATTTCAATTTTTACTCTTTCGATGTCATGAGACTGCTACATAACCGTTTCAAATCCCTCGTATGAAAGGTGGAATGTCTTCAAATTCAAAACAATGGGCTCCCAAATCAAAACCAACCTAGACCTATGGCCTAGTCCAACTGTAGATCTTACCATAAACAACGGGAAACCAGCTGGAGATTTCAAAGGCCCCGTTTTACAAGATATAAACATGCCTTTATCAAGAAACCAATCTGCGGTCAATAATGTTAATGGTGCCTCCTGTAGCGTTTCCAACGATAACAACGTGGAGAACAAAGATCACCTTCCTCCGCTGAAGTACGGTATCGATGATTCATTTTACATGGTTGTGAAGAACTCGGCATCTTGTGGCTCCAACTCAACGCAGCACCAGTCTTTACCTTTAGTTAGCTCCTCCGAGGATTCTCAAAGTTGTGCACCTTTCAAGAACGGAACAAAACTGAAGACAATGGTAGCCACTCCGGAGCAAGTAGTCAAAATGTATATGAATAAACTCACACCTTATGAATTATTGGAAATTTACACCTTTCCACAAATTTATTTCATCGGAGCAACTGCAAAGAAGAGACCTGGAATTGTAGGAGCTCCAAACAACTGTAGTTACGATAATGAACAAGGCTCTTATATCCACATAGCTCACGATCACATAGCCTACCGCTATGAAGTTCTTAAAACCATTGGTAAAGGTAGTTTTGGACAAGTTTTAAAAGTTTACGACCATAAGAACCATGAACATGTAGCCCTTAAAATTGTTAGAAATGAGAAACGTTTCCATCGACAAGCTCAAGAAGAAATCCGAATCCTAGAACATCTCCGCAATCAAGATAGAGATAATAGTATGAACATCATCCACATGTTCAACAGTTTTACTTTTCGGAATCACATGTGTATAACCTTTGAATTATTATCTGTGAACCTGTATGAACTTATTAAGAAGAACAAGTTTCAAGGATTTAGTTTGCAACTCGTTCGGAAGTTTTCTCATTCCCTTTTACAGTGTCTAGATGCTCTGAACAAATTTAAAATTATTCATTGTGATTTGAAACCGGAAAATATTCTCTTGAAACAGCAAGGACGAAGTGGTATTAAGGTACGTGCTATCTTATCGTTTAAAATTGAAGTTTGCATTATTTTTAACTTTGGTTCATGAACTTTAAGCCACTGGCAGATCCAGGAATTTATCCTTCTCTCTCCTCTCTCATCAGAACGCATATGTAAGAAAAGGACAGACATATGTGTCTTAATGGAAAAAGAGAGAGAGGAACAATTTTTTGGATCCGCTTGTGCTTTAATCTACGTTTCATTATTTTGGCTAAGCGTGTCTTGTTCAGTCCCAAACCAGCTCTATTCATCAGCTTGATCATAGTTTTTGTTATGTTTGCAGAAATATTAATACAACAAAGCTGGCTGCGTTGGCGGATACAGGACTTTGTTTTTCTCTCTCTCCTATCATTTGAACATGTATATTAGACAAGGATAGCAAAGGAAACCATCGCGTGACTTAAGGCTTTATCTCTGTCTTTTTCCATTGCATGTGTTCGAATGAAAGGAGAGAGAGACAGACAATTTCCTGTATGGCTGGGGATTGACGTTTACACTCTTACCTCAACAATCAGAAACCTGCTCTATGGGAAAACTCAAATCAAAATGAAAGAATATAGTTAGAAATTTTATTGATGGATACATCAATTTTAGAAGTTTTTCAAGATTTATTAAAACCCGTTTTAATGTCATCCCTTTGATAAATGTTAATGTAAGCGAGTTTTAAGGTTACTAAATGAGAGGCTTAATCACACTAAAATTCATATCTTTTGAAGGTTAAACATTACTTCAAGATTTTCTTTACTTTTTAACAACCTGCTTTGCCATCAAATTTAAATCATTCTGATGTTTCTTATGGATAGAGCTCTATTTCTCATCTTATTACTCATGGAATATTCCATTACCAGTAAAATGGAAAATGGTTTCTTTTACCTTTCAAGCCCTTAACAAAGGGTATAATTCTCTGAAATGGTTACAAAACTCACTCTGACTGGTACTTGAAGTATTATTGGAATGGGGCAATTGCAAGGGTTTGAACTTTTGTGTTTTTTATAAAGAAAATGATAGTACTTGGTGAGCTGAGAACAATGGTGCCTTTGGTTTTTTTCTAAGTGTCTCGGTTTTGGAGATACACAGGTGTAAAGTTGTAAAAAATTGTGTGCGTAGTGACGTCACTACGTGGAATTCCCATTTAAAACAATGTATTTTTGGCCAAAATCATATCCGGAACAATGGGACTTAATTAGATACTAAAGGCATTTTTGTTCTCAGCTCATCAAGTACTTTCATTTTCTTTATGAAAAACACAACATTTCAGACCCTTGCAACTGCCCCATTACAGCTATGCTCTCCATTTCTGTTGTCACTATTTCATTTTATAAGATACTATAAGACCATTTTAATTGTGACAAAAGAAAATTATGTTTATGTAGAAAGTTAGTGCTCCGGAGCATCTCTATTTCTTGAAAACTAGGACTAACAAGGGGAAGGCAAAGGTGGGCCCGCTCCAAATGGAACGGGACTTGCGCGAAAACATAGTCCTTGGGGTCCTAATGAACGGACTTACAGCACTTTTTGTGAATGGGCCCCTGAATTTGCAAAATTTTGATTTTAAAATGAGCCCCAGGGACGGCGGATCGTTATGTAGCCGAGAATCAGACTCGCGCTTCCAAGCGAAGTCGTGGCGCAACGACAGCATAGTGGACTCCGGTTTGCATGGTCCCGAGTTCGATTCCTGCTGGCGGCGCAAATTTTTTCACGACAGTTTTGCTCATCTTTCTTTGCCATGTTTTTATGTTTCTTTCTTGTTGCTTGTTTGCTGTTTGGCTTGTTTTGTTTTGTTTTTTTTTTTTTAATACTGTTAGAATCAAATTATTCCACATATTTTCGTGCTGTATACGCAGTTACTTCACTGTGCTTGTATGTAAAAGTTAAGAAAATAGTATAAAATCAAAAAGACGAATGGAAATTGATCAACGAAACTTTCTTTTTCCGTCTGTTTTTTCAAGTCCTGTTGTTTTCCTTCTCCAATATTTTCTTAACTTTTATATACAAGCACAGTGTAGTGATACCTGATGCATGCAGGATAAAAAGAAGTGGAATAATTCGATTCAAACAGTCTTAAAAAAAAAAAAAAAAAAAAAAAAAAGCAAAACAACAAAAAGCAAAACATAACTAAAATACAAACAAGCAACAAGAAAGAAATATAAAAACATGGCAAAGAAATATGAACAAAACTGTCATGAAAAAAATTTGCGCCGCCAGCAGAAATCGAACTCGGGATCATGCAAACCGGAATCCACAACGCTGTCGTTGCGCCACGACTTCGCTTGAGAGTGCAAGTCTGATTCTCGACTACAAAACGATCCGCCGTCCCTGGGGCTCATTTTAAAATCAAAATTTTGCAAATTCAGGGGCCCATTCACAAAAAGTGCTGTAAGTCCGTTCATTAGGACCCCAAGGACTATGTTTTCGCGCAAGTCCCGTTCCATTTGGAGCGGGCCCACCTTTGCCTTCCCCTTGTAAGTATCTTTTTTATGAAGCATGTCAGATTATCAGTATTTGTGCTTAAGATAGAACAGATATGGTTGCAACCCCACAATACCGTGGTATTGAACAGTAGCAGAGATAAATAGGAGATCCAGCACATGCTATGCTTCCTGTGTTACGAAAGTGCCGCAAGTAAACTGGGTTTTCATTTTTGTTTGAGGCCTCAACAAAACAGCAGCCAACAGTCTCCGACTGTTGAGTGCTAAACTCTGCATCAATCGAAATCTACCTGAAGTTTTTCTTTGAAATCAAAATTTCAATTGATTTAAGCTAATAATTTTGAAGTTATTAATCATATTTCGATATGCTTTAAAGAAAAAACGCCAATTTAAAGTGTGAAGAAAATCTAACCTTTGTCCATCACGCAACTGTTGGGGACTGTTGGCTGTTGTTTCGATGAGTCCCTACTGAAATTGAGCTGGAAAATTGGAAACCTGTTGCAAGCTTTGCGCTGGGTCTCTATTTCTCTGTGAACTCCAGCTACAACTTTCTTTTATTTTCTTTTATTTTTTATTCAAATTTGTGGTTGTTTTGTTTGTTTTTTTGTTCGTCTGTTACGAATAGAATCTGAAAGAAAAGTGTTGGTTTGTTGCAGGTCATCGACTTTGGCTCAAGTTGTTACGAGAACGAGAGGGTGTATACTTACATACAGTCAAGATTCTACCGAGCACCAGAAGTGATCCTTGGCATAAAATATGGAATGCCAATAGACATGTGGAGTTTAGGATGCATTCTTGCTGAATTGCTAACAGGATTTCCTTTGTTACCGGGTGAGGATGAATCAGATCAGTTTGCATGTATTATAGAACTGCTCGGACTACCGCCGAAAGAGCTCCTAAGTGCATCTAAAAGAACGCAGATTTTCATGAATTCAAAGGGTCATCCCCGATATTGTAGCAAAACTGTGTTATCCAATGGCATGACTCTTCTCGGGTCAGGAACCTCGCGGCGAGGTAAAACTCGTGGTGCGCCGGGCTCCAAATCTTTTTCTAGCGCTTTAAAAGGTTGTGATGATCCGTTATTCTTGGATTTCATCCGACGTTGTTTAGCTTGGGATCCAGCGGAAAGATTAACGCCCGCCGCTGCTTTACGGCACGGATGGCTTCGTAGGCGCTTACCTAGGCCTCCGCCTACCCCTGGATCAGCGAGCCTCCGAACTGTTACGGTCTCAGAGTCCCATCACATTGCAAAGTTGCCTCCTGTTTCCTAGCCTTCCTCGCCGAGTTGACAGTCAGCATTCACTCAATGATCTCGGACTGCTTCGACTTAGCTAAGTCTCTATTTTTTCCTTTTTTATCGAATAATAACGGAAAGCTTGATTTGCCTCATTCTCTATCCCCCCTCCCCCTTTTTTTTCATCCCCCTTTTATGTTGAGTCACTTAGTTATTTTATAATTAAATATGACTGATTGTTTTATTAAATACTAGTTGGTATTCTTTTTGTGGAAAGTATTCCTCAGTACTTTTAACCATCTTGTAATTACTGTATATTTGAAACCTATCAATAGCTCGTAACGTATATGTTTAGTTCATGACCAGCACTTATTTTTGCTTGAAAATTATAAGTGTTAGATTTAAAAATTTTTACCTGAAAAAAAGAAAAAAAAAAAAGAAAAAAAAAGAAGGAAGTAGAAAGCAGCCATTCTTCCATTAGGTGCACCGGTCTTTTTGGTCGTATAATCTGGTAAAATGCAGGCACTTATTGAAGACAAATTTCTGAAAGTTAATGAATTATAGAAAGAGACCGTTTCTTTTGAACCATCGATTGTTTAATAAGTATTTGTGAAATTTCGATGTGATATTGTAAAAAGAAAGAGTGTTACAGACATGACTTGTTAGCTTCCCATCCGTAACGCTCTGTTTTTTACTGTATCTGAATGAGTTTCTCGTTGAATCTATGAGCCAATGCGCTGTTCTAAAGAGACAATTTTTTTCTTCTTTCAGTAAGTTCTTGAGATTCCTCCGACCATAAATGTTTGAGTTTTGTCAGTTTTTCAGACAAAGTGTCCTGTCAGTAACAAAAAGAATGGCTGAAATAGAGGATAGAAAGAAAAGAAAAAATGTTGTCAAACTTGGACTTTTATTCCGCTCTATAATCATTTAGAAGGCGTTTGTTTCCATGCAGTCTCAAAAACTCTGTCGTTCAGATTTTATACTTTCCCTTGTAATTGTATACTTGTTCCCAACTAGCTAAACGTTTATCTAGAGTGGCAGTCGAATGGGTAACCTGCGTAACCACCATGGAGAATTTTTAGGTTAGGTTTTAGGTTTAATTTTGCTGTCTCCGTTGATTTCATCAAAACACATAGGAATAAATGGATAAAATGACACCTTAAACCTAACCTAAAAATCCTCCTTGGTGGTTACGCAGGTTACCCATTAGACTGCCCGTCTAGATAAATGCATAGCTTATTGATTTGTATACTTGTTCCTAGTCATGACTTCGTTACTTTGTAATCCATTCAATCGATCAATCAATGAATCATGAAATACTATCTTGGAGTATTTGATAACTGTGTCTAGGTGTATTTTATCTTTCCTTGGCATTTGATTTTCGTTTTAATTTTAATTTTTTTTTTAATTTTTTTTCCGTGTCAAAACTTTTGAGTTTGAGCATTTATTACCCAACTGGTATACTGAATACTCAATTTTGTTTTATGTTTAGTATCTAAAAATCTTTTTTGGGTGTTTGCAAATTTTGAAAAGATGGAGAAGAAGATGATGATAATAATCAGAGCACTCAAAGCATATTGATGTGCTAAAGAAATTAGAATTTAAGAGTCTTTTTGGATGTTTTAAAGAATATTCTGGCTCTTATCTCTTCAAGGCTTGAGTAATTTTATAAGTTTTATACATGGTTTTCCCAAAAATCTGCTTGGTGGCTAGGTGTCCAAAGAAATGAAGTCCAATACGAATAAATGTCCACGGTGAAAAAATGTAAGAGTTTTTTAAATTCAATGTAATTTTATGTCATTTTACGTCCAAATAATTTAATGTCCGATGTAATTTTTGGTCCAAATGATGCCATGTCCAATCAAATTTTCAGTCCATTATATGTACTATCCACAGTAATATTTTTCCCAAAGTTGCTTAAAGTAGAGAGTAGCCCTAAGTCCTATCGAGAAAAGTTTCAGGGCCCATTAAAAATAAATAAATTCCAAAAGGACTTAAGAATGTAGGATTTTTGTTAGTATTGTACTTTCTATAAGGATAGACGAAAAGTGTACTGAATTTTTTTTACGTTGGACAAAAAGTGTATTGGACTTTTTTTATATTTGGACATTTTTGTAGCTGGACTAAATTTCTCGGGTTGTAAGGCTTTGGACGTATTTATTTGGATGTTTTTGGTCTTGGACATTTTTTTCAAGAACCATCTCCTTAATTATGAAAGCCCCTCCATGTCTAAAAGCGAGTTTCCTTTTAAGTTTGGTCCATCTGAACATTCATAACTCCGATTGACTCAAATCGTTAGCAATCGAAGAAAAAAATTGAAGAACCACCCATCATTTACAATTGCAGACACCTTATCATTAATTTTGCATTTCCTTCCAGTGTTCTTTATTATTAGGTGCTGCGCACAATCTTTTAAGTTCATCTAAGCTGAATAAGATATATGATCATGAATTCATGAGCCATGACTGAGGAACTGCAGTTTTAATTAGTCGTTAGAATCTAATCAATTCGAGTCTTTGCCCTTTTCTTGCTTTCTACTTTTAGAATTTGATTTGTCAACTGTTTAACTCTTTTCGTTATCCATAAAACTAGGGAGTGTCCGGTTTTTTTTTTTTAGTTTCGGATTTCTATTTCTATTTCTATCTTTCAATAACCAGGCATCAGAATTTTCCACTATCTTAGTTTGTGTTGTATAATCTCATACATACTCCCTCCCCCTTCCCACTTTGCATAATCATCTCTCTCTATAACACTTTAGCAAAAGTTTGCAACAGACCCATTGTGCAAAGAGTTTAAACCCCCCCCCCATCAGCTCTTGAATTTTTTTTTTTTTTTTCCGGAATGAATGAGATGGAGGTCTGAGTGAAATGATTGAATAATTGAACGAATTGTATTTTCACGGAACCCGTTTGTAGCTGTATAAATATAATGAGGCAAGTCTCCAGTTGTGATCAGGCTATTTCTAGCTCATTGTAACACTTTCCCAATTAAAGTGCTCTCTCTCTCTCACTCTCTCACAGCAGGCAACGAGGAGATGTAACAAATCAAACGTGCTAATTTTGATGCTGTGCCAATTTGGTGTAGATGTCTCTCCACAGCATGGAGCTTGTTTCAAACCCCCCCCCCTTCCCCCTTCGTCATCTTGTCTAGATTTAGGTAGAGCATCACTAACGATCAACTTTCAGCAAGAGAGTATGTTATCGCTCAAAATCGATTGAAAGTATTATGGCCATCCTTTTTCAAATTTTCTCGCCATCAATCAGCAATTTTTTTACTTCACTCGTGGGCAGATCCATGAATGGGGCTCTTGCAAACTTTTATTGTGAGCAATTGAATGGTTCAATCTAAAGTGAAACCCAGTAAAAATCACGAAAATCACTCTAAGAAAGTCTAAATTCAGTGATTAACTCACGTAACTGCTATAACGGCAAGATCGTATTGGCATTTCAATGTAGGTATCATGGGAGATTCCTGTCTAATTTGTCACTTTTTTTACGGAAACACAGAGATGTGTCTCATTTTTTATAGGAATTTCTCATGATACCTATACCTTTTCGCCGAGTGAGACGATATGTTTCTAATTTTGTTTTTTTCTACTCCTTCTTCTTTTCCTCCTTTTATCAGGACAGTTTTTTTAAGTTTTTTTTTTTTTTTTTTTTTTTTTTTTTTTCAATCCACCCATTCATCCTCTGAATTCTGGCTATTGACTGATATTTTTCTCTCGTCTTTTTCTAAAAATGTGAGTTTCTCTCACTCTCCTAGACAAGAAGATATTTTAAAGGAGAAGGCTTTAATCATTGAATCTACTTTGTCAATTAGAACGCTTGTAGACTTTCCATGTTTGTATTTCCTAGTCCTCTTTTAATGTCCACTTCTTTCAGTGTCCTTAACAGTGGCGGCTCATGTGATTTAGCAACCATGCAATTTGTCCATTTAAACCTATGTAAAATAGTACAATCTTGAGAATCGATTATTTCACATTCCTTTAAATGGAGGAAAAGCAATGTTGCCAAATTGCACAAGCCACCACTGGTCCTTAATTTGCTGTTTGAAACCAATGCTTATCATTAACACAGATATATGTCTGTGTCATTTCAATAGTATATCTCATTGTTCAACATTGTCATTTATGAGGAAGTAAAAATAGTTAACTTTGTGTAACTGCTATAGATAAAAACCACTGAGGGGGGGAAAAAATAAATGAATAAATAAATAATCTAATACCCGCAAGCTGACGCTTCTCTTTGGTGGGATCTTAAGAAGGGGCTCTTGTGCTAACTTTGCTGAAAGCGATTGAATAGCTGATTCTTAAGTAAAATCCAGTGAAAATTACGATGAGTAAATTCCGTAATTTTTTAATTTACTCATCTTAATTTTTGCTGGATTTTACTCAGGAATCAGCTAGTCATTCGATTCAAAAGTTTAAAGTATAAGATTTGTAAAATTGCGTTTTCATAACCTAGCACTGAAAAGGTGAACTACAATGGGGCTTTTGCAAACTTTTGCGACAAGCAAATGATTAGTAAAATCTGATGTAAAAACCAGCAGAAATCATGAAAATCACACAAAAAAAGTCTGAAATTCAGTATTAGACTCTGAATACAGTTTTAACATGTGAGATTCCTGTCTAATTTGTCTCTTTTCTCTATGGAAACAGAGATATGTCTCTTAGATAGGAATCTCCCGTGATACCTGCGTCTCTCCGCCACTAAGCTCGATTCTGAGAGTGAATTTTGTGATTTTTTGTGTACTCATAATCATTCTTACAGGTTGTTATTCAAGAATCAACTCTTCAATCATCTGTAACAAAAATTTGCAAGAGCCCAATTGTTTTTATCTTTGATAGAATTCATAATCGTTTGGTTATCCGCCTCAGACTCGGGTAAAGTTTGCGAAACTTCCTTTCAGCTCTCCTGTAAAATTCTAAATTTAGTGCCGATGTCCTTCTGGCCGCTCAGGGTCAACTCCTGTTTGTATCCTGATACATTTCCGACGCCCCCGCCCCCTTCACTCAACCCCCAACGCCTTTTCTCTCAACTATTCGGTTGCACTGAAGCATTTGGAATTCAAATAAGTTTAATAATTTTGCACTTTTGTACTTTTGATGTTAACCGTTCGAATTTAATTAGAATAAAATTTCATTCTTAAATGCTTTAGACGCTCGTCTTATTAAATGTTGTCTTTAGAGGAGCTGGATTTTTTTAGTGTTTTTTTGTATAAAACTCGAGCGATCGCTGATGGTTTTTACCGGCTCTGAAAACTAATTGTAATCCATGATTTGTCCAAACTAATTCTTTTTTCCTCATTGTCTTGTAACTTTTAGCCCTCTTCCATTGCTTCATTTCACTGTTTCCTCTTTCATCATGAGCAGATACTATATTTTATTCGCGGTTTTGAGAGTGTCGCTATTTTTTTGGATAATTATTCGATTTTATCCATTTGACCTGATGTGAAACTCGGTAATTTGTAGCAAAATTTGGCAACTTTGAGTTCTAGTTATACTGTTGCGGATGTCTCTCAGCCAATCAGAAGCTAATGCAGACAAAACTCAGCCAATAAGGTTGATTTAGGGCCGCTTTGAAGACCATTTGTTATATATATGTATAGAGGGTGAATGCTATAACAACTGGATGTTACAAAAACAGGCAGTCAAACCACCAGAAGGTTAGGTGAACCTCTTGAACCTGTACCTGAACTGGCAGTTATACCTGAGAAAACAGTAGAATCTTGGTTTAACAAGAGGTATAGAGTGAGGTCTTAAAACCATTACTCACACTCAACTACTTTTTTATTTTATTTTTTATTTTTCACAATTCATACAAAAGGAGCAGCCAATGAGGAGCTATGTGTACAAGTCAAAAACAAGAAATCAACAACAAACCAAAAAAAAAAAAAAAAAGTCTACAAAATTAGACATAGAAAACATAGAATAGACAGTTAATTGGTATTGTATTTTGTTATTTGGGATTAATAGGTCATTCACCTTATAAAAAGCTTTCTCAATCAGGAAATGCTCCAGGACTCTAAAGAATACAGTAAACTGAGACCTTCTGAAGCATTCCTTGATCGAGAGAGGAAGGGCATTAAACAGCTGTATAGCGGAGAATCTTACGTCGTTCTCAGAAATATTCTGAGTAATTCTTACATTGTCTATATTATGGTGTCTGCTAGCGTAACTATGTTTAGGTAACGTGTCATCCGGTGTAATTAGGCAGTTATTCAATGCAAACTTGATACATTCTTATACATGCAATGAAGGGATGGTCAAAAGTTTAAATTTTCTACTAGTTCAGGTATAACAGCCACCCTCTAAACATTTAACAAACGGTCTTAAAAGCGGCCTCAGTGTGACATCACTCAAAACCGTTGACTGCACCTCCGACAAAGTATCGGTTTCCTGCCGCCTAAAAGTCTAATAGTATCCTAATCAAATCTTTTCTATTTAGTCTTCGATTTTCTTACTCTCCTCTGTTAGAATTAACACCTGCTCAATGAATTACAACGCCGTAGTTTTAAGTCACATTTTGAAAAATTAGCCGTAAAACCTCCATCTGTCAAGTCTTGATTCAGACCACTTTCTCAAAATTGTCTTGTTATCAGGAAATTTCAAATCCTGGCACAGCCTCGCACTAGAAAAGCTCTGAAAAATTTTAAATTTAGGCCTTTTCCAGAAAATTGGCCTGTGAAACAACAGGTACCGATTCTCTGTGAAATTGTTTGAATCAAGATTTCTGTTTCTGATGAGCGGACCTTTTGATTTTTTGGCCCTTTTCCTGAAAATGGCCTCAATTGTAATCATAACATTTCTTTTTTTAACCCCGAAAAAAAAGTAAGCTGCTTCAAAATCTAATGCATATACACATTGAAGTGGAAGGAAAATCTAAGTTTTTTTATTAATTGATAATTGATGTTAAGTCTCTAAACGACTCTTGCCAGTGTTGCCAAATTTGAGGTTTAAAGCTGTATAGCTGGCAACACTGCGTTTCGATTTCTAGCTTTATCCAGCTTCTGTGTATTCGTATTATATTATTTTCATTTTGCCTTGTATTTTATTTTTATATTTTTTGACCTCTCTGTTTTTATAAAATTATCTCTAAATTATCCCCTACTGTTCACTGTAAAATTGGGGGGGGGGGGATGGACTCCTAGATCGAAAAAAAAGATAAAAATTAAGTGAGCTCTTTTGTAAGCAGCATTTAGAAAAATGCGGCTCAGTTATCCTGATAGTCATCTAATTTGGATTTGAAGTAATTTCCAAAGATTACTTTGCAAAGATTACGATGATTTTTTTTATGTTTTATACTTCCAAGTTACCCTTTTTTGAAAGTAAAACTTTAAGCATTGTGACTATATTTTAGCCTTTAGCGCACAGTTCAGTTTTTAAAAGAAGAACTTTGATCTCACTGCTGTCTATACTTCAAGCTCAATGCTAAATTAAATCATCCTGCATCTGGCGAAGGGGCAGCGCCTCTCATTCTTTACACTCTCCAGGCAAATTATTAACACACTACAGGCAGATATAGGCATTTATTTAGTGATAATGTTTAATAGGTCTCACCACCAATCAGACAGTTATGGTGGTTTGGTGATATCATTTATAAATCATTTTCCGTTTGACATTTCATGAGGGGCCATTATAAATTTGTTCATTTCTTCCTTTATATGTTACATAACTTCTGAGGAAATTTCATCGAATCTCATGCTGATTGACTGAGAATCCTAACTGGAATCGAAAGCCTGGCAGAGCTCAAACTCCATTTTTCGAGCTTTCGCCCCTTCATCAGATGAACGGCTATAAGTCTTTAGAAAGATAAATTGGGTCTGTTGCGTACTTTTGCTACATCAATATGGCACATTGATTCTCTCGTAAATTTCATGAAAATAATGATGCACGAATAAAAACTTTCTTTCTTTTCTCTTGGAAGTCACTTACATTTCAAACAGCCTGCACGACATTATACATTATATTTGCACTGGCATACTACTACATAGACAGAACACCATGTTTATCCACCTAAACATCATTGTAACCACATATTGTTGGAATTCCCTTATAAATGCATGATATGTTGGCTGAATTTGCTGTCTAGTCTTTTCTGGCTTATCAAAGATTACAAAATAATACAAGAATTGTATGTATCTGAATGAAACACATACAAATGTTTTTTTTTTATTTTTTTGATTCTCATGCGAATTTTGGGAAAAAATACATTTTGTTCCCAATTTTTCAAGTAATTTAAAGCTTTTTTTTTAACCCATACTCACTAAATTTGACAACCTTATTTTTTTTTTTTGTTGCTCCTTAAATTTTCTGTGTGAGCCAAATTTCTGGATGTGCCCCCCCCCCCCCCCCTCCAAATGACGCTATTGCAAGTTCTGTTGATGTTTACATAAACGTGATGGTTTCGTCTACATACCTAGTTGTAATTCGGTGATAATAGTGACTTGTTTAATGTAGTGCAGGTTGTTTGAAATGGGAAGTGGTTCCTTAGTTATTGAGTGGCTTCTGAAAGCTTTTATTTAAAAAGTGCTCAGTATCATTTTTGCGGGTTTTTACGTTAGAAGTAACAATTAAATTGCTCATAGCAAATGTTAGCAAAAGCTCCATCCAATTCAACCCCTGTTAAAGAAAACAAGTATCATCAAATAATTTTATACTTTGTGTTTGATTGTTATCAAGGTGCAAGCCTCTTGATTGAATCGCACTTAATGTTGTTTTCCCTTTCGTTATTAAGGTGATTCCAGGCGAGACTTTTTCAGATTTCCAATCCGATGTATAGCGCCTCTAGTCGCGTTTAGGAAAAGTTGTGTTTTTGGCATTTTAAATTGAAAACAAAGGAAAAAAGCGAAGCCCAAGAACATCAGCACCTGCAAAATTTTTTTACTAATTTTTTGAGCCCAAAACGAGCAAAATTGCTTCAGAATTAAAGTCGTAAATTATTAAATTCCTTCCGCTATAAGCTTAGTGAGTAAGAATGAGTGCGAGTGATAGTATGTCTATCTCTTATCTGCCTCAATTGCACTCATTGAGGCTTATCAAAATTTTTTCATTGCATGTCTATCTCTTATCTGCCTCAATTGCACTCATTGAGGCTTATCAAAATTTTTGCATTGCATGTCTATCTCTTATCTGCCTCAATTGCACTCATTGAGGCTTATCAAAATTTTTGCATTGCATAACTTCTGGCTTTACTTTTGAGTGTTTCAGCTAGAAATTTTCAGGGTATCTACCTGAAGTATGCTCGCAGATGCTGACGTTCCTAAAATTTGTGCTTTTAGTGTAAATTCATCAATTTTAGTCAAAAACTGTTGACTTTTTGAGCAGCCCGACGTATCGGTCCGCGGCTCTAACCAATCGACCCTGAAATCATCTTAAGAGGAAATGATCGAAAGTAGGCCAAGTGATAAATGAGGCATTTTCTGGAAGAAAGGTCCTCAAAGCAACAGGTTAGCTCCTAGGAAGTAACCCCTGTGCTTTTGGTGGCCAAAAGTACTTGGCAAGGAAAGAAAGTCCAGTGAGAAAAAATGTTCACAATAAAATAACGTCTAAAGCATTTTATGTCCAATGTATTTCAATGTTCAGTGTCATTTTACGTCCAAATAATTCAATATACAGAGAATTTTTAGTCTGAATGATAATGTCCTATAAAATTTCAAGTCCAAAGTATGTTATGTCCACAGTAATATTTTGTCCAAAGATGCTGTAAGTAAAAATAGCACTAATAAGTCCTATGGCAAAGATTGTAGTGGGCCTTTTTTTACGTTGGACCAAATGTTTGAGCGAGCATGTCGATGCAGTTAGCACCATTGCATAGTATCGAAGAAAATTGAAATAAATTAGCCAATATGCTGCGCATTTTGAGAAGAATTTATTTTATTTTATTAAAAAATACGCCATCTTCAGAGGTGAGAAAGAGAGGAAACGGTAGAAACTATAACTACATAATAAATAATCACAAACAATAAGAATGGTGCAAAAGAAAACAAAAAAAAAGCAAAGAGTAAGCTTTTCAATGGATTAATGTGTAAGGAACAGTGAAAAATGGGAAGTTTAGAACAGGTCAAAAACATTCAAATCAAAGGAGTGAACAAAAAAAATATAAATTGCTGAAAGGCCTTAGTTATGTTTAATAAAAAAAAAAGGCTCTTTTCAAAATGCGCAGCATATTGGCTAATTCATTTCATTTTCCTTTGATAAAAAGTGTACTGGACTTTTTTTTTACATCTGGACATTAATATAGCAGGACTAAATTTTATTGATCTTTGACTTTTGACGTTTTTTATTCAGACATTTTGATCTTTGGACTTTTTTTTCCAAGAAGTGTGCTTTTGAATGTAACGATAATTTCCAATTTCAGGCGGTAACCTCTTACTTTATGGACCCCTCTCCTGACGATTGCCTGCCTCTATTGGTTGTCCATTGTTTGTTATATTTTTATAGGAAATGTCACTACGTTGCATTTGAAAATTGCGCTGTGATAAAATAGGTAGTGCAGTTTTCCTCCTCGGATTTTGTTGTTATTGTGTGTGCTTAAGGTTTACTTTATTTTGGCATTGCTTTGATGGAGTCGTTTGCGATTGACATTTTTTCGGAAGTTTTACCGTTCACCATATAACAGATTGTAAAAGCGTGTTACGGGCAGTTGGTCAGAAGTCTTGTAAAAGGACCGTGCTGCTCCACACGCTCATGTCTAGATGTATCCACGTAAAACTTTTCATCTTTCATAATGCGTTAAGTAATATTTGTCTCTAAGTGTGTTTGTTTGTAAAATAAGTGTTTGATTTTTTAAATCCTTACTGCCTTTATCGATAATTTCAGCATAATTTATTCCATCATTCGTCTGTGAGCGTCTTTGCAATACTCTTGAAGCCGAACAACGGCCAAATTCGTAATCATACGAAACGAACCCAATTCTTTGTTGGAACACTTAGAGACTACCTTTGGTTGTGCTTGGTCTTGAAGAAATGTATTTTTAGCCGAAGGGCGTCCGATTTTAGCGACTTTCAAGATCGTTTAAAATGCATGTGCTTGAGCGGCATAAAATTCAGAGATGTTGAATAGCATTGAATGGAGCACTTTTTGGAATCTCATGTGAGTTTGGGAAAAGCCATGTTTTTGGGATTTTAAATGGGGCTATTGCACACTTTTGCTATAAGCAATTTAACAGTCGATTATGGCGTAAAAACCTCAAAAAATAACGATGGCGGCACTAAAACTTCAAAATCCACTCCTAAACTCAATAAACGCAGTTATTTGCGCGAGCGTATTGGTGGCCTAAGGCACTAACAATGGGAGATTCCTATCTTAATTTTGTCACTCTTTCTATGCTGACAAGGATGATTCACAGAGTAATTAGTCATCAGAGTGATGATCCACATCCGATGAATGGTACCGCAAACCAAGTGACACCGGTGTCAAATGAAAGTAGTCTCTTATTGGTCACTTCTTGATGGAGTTTCAGAATTGTTAGATGGGAATCTCCCATTGTTAGTGCCTTCGGCCACCATTACGCTCCCGCAAATAACTGCGTTTATTGAGTTTAGGAGTGGATTTTGGAAGTTTTTAGTGCCGCCATCATTATTTTTGAGGTTTTTACGCCAAAATCGACTATTAAATCGCTTATAGCAAAAGTGTGCAATAGCCCCATTGAAAACAAAGAAAAACTGCAAATTCCAATAACGTCAGCACCTGAAAAATTTTTTCATGGATTTTTTGAGCCCAAAATGAGTGAAATTGGTTAAGAATTAAAGCAGTAAATTATGAAATTCGTATCGCCAATAGCTCAGTGAGTGAGAGTGAGTGCCAGTGATAATATTCCCCACTTGCACTCATTGACCCTTATGGGAATTTTGTATGTCATAATTTCCGGCTTTATTTTTGAGTGTTTCAGCTTGAAACTTCCAGGGTATCGTCCTGAAGTATGCTCGCAGTTGCTGATGTTCCGTAAATTTATCTTTTACCGATAATTTGTCAATTTTAGCCAAAAACTGGTGATTTCTTGAGCAGCGCGACTTGATCAACGGTTTTAACAAAGTGACCCTCAAATCATCTTAAGATCATTATTTCTCTCAAGAGCCAATGTATTTCCATCCACCAAAAACCATTGTCTTGCGCCGCTGTAGATCTCCGTTCAATTTTTCTTTCGTATTTTTTTTGAACACCATGAAAACTCTGATTTTGGTTTTTGTCGTCACATTTTTTTTGTTTTTCCCCCGGACACTTCAAATAGATGAGCAACTATTTCAGACATTTAATGCTCTGTCTTGCTCCATTCAACATCTCTGACAAAATCTTCATTGGATAAATAACAGTGGCAGAAAAATGATAGCAGGCAGTCAATTAGAGTGTATTAAATTTTGAAGATACTGTTTCAGTAATCCAGCCATTATTGTATTGAGGTATTTGTCGTTTATGATGCAATTTTCCAAAACAAGTAATCCTTCAAAATTTTTGCTGTTTTCTCAGAGAATCACGAAAGTTTGGTAGGAGGACGTTAAGAACCCCCTTCAGCTTTTTTCTTGAAAAAAGTCCTTATCATTATATGTAGATTTATTTAGGAGGAACTGTGTGGTGCAGATTTTACATAATTTTTGCCCATCAACTTTCAAACAATTCTCTGATAGAACCCACTGAAGAGGAAGGTGATTCCAGGCGAAACTTTTTCAGATTTCAATCCGATTGATAGCGCGCCACTTGTCACTTTTGGGAGAAGTCGAGTTCTTGGCATTATAAATATCAAAACAAAGAAAAATTGCAAAATTCAAGAACTTTGGAAACCTGCATAGTTTTTTTATGGATTTTTGAGCCCAAAATTGGTTGAGAAATGAAGCCGTAATGTTGGAATTTCATTTCACCATAAGCTTAGAATGCGAGTGATGGTGTGTCTTTCTGCCTTCTTACTCGCACTCATTGGAGCTGATGGGAATTTCGTTTTTCCGTTATCTCAGCTTTACTTTTAAGTGTTTCAGACTGTACCTTTCAGGGTACCCTCCTGAAGTGTGCTTGCAGGTACCCACGTTCCACAAATGTGTGCTATTTGCGCAAATTCATCATTTTAGCCAAGAACTGTCGACTTTTTGAGCAGCACGGCGTGGTGTCCATGGTTTGAACTTTTCGACCCTAGAATCACCTTTAGTACATTTTTTCGAAATAGAAATTTTGAGGAGCGGAAGGACAAAAACAAAAAATAACCCCATTTAAATATCTAAATAATTGAGCGTCATCATTTTATAAAGCTTTGAAGATCGAAAAATGCCTCAATCTGTGATTCACCTTTAAAAATAATGGCTGAATTTTTCTTATTCCCTTTCTCATGTTGCCTGGTTAATTGAAGAATTGTCAGATTTATTCTATCGAATTTATTTGAATCTGTTGATTTTTCTCTCGATTGGGCCTAAAGCGGCCTAATTTGATGCAAAATATTCTTGATCACAAGATCACTTGAAAATTATGGAAGAAAAGAACATTCTGCAGGCCTGCGGCTTCGGCAATGGTTTCTGGGAAATAGATCTTTTTATGATTCATCTCTTGGTCCTCATATCTGCCGTAATCTTCAATCCGTTTTGTTTTTACCATCAATCATTTAGTTAAAACTAAAATAATAATCAGAGTCCTCTAGTTCCAAATGTGCGAACTCTTTTGTGACTTCTCAAAATTTCCTTTTGCGTTATAATATTTTAATTCAGAATCAGTGGATGCAGTTTTGTAAATATTTTGAGTTAATTTTTTTATAATACAGGGTACTGTTTAAAACTTCGTACAAAATCATTCGTCGGTTTCCCTTCGGTGGGAAAAAGAATTGAGAAACTCCTAAACGTCGCAACAGGTTAATTTAAGCTCGTTTGAAACTGGAGGACTTAAATGTAATAGACGCAATATAATACAAATAGGACGATGTTTACTTATTAGAAGTCACATTTTTCTCTACTGCACTGTGGGTGAAGATTGATACTGAAGCTAGTATGAAACACCTACCACATCAGAAGGTGACCAAAGTAAAAATTGCACCAAACTTTGTCTAATTTGAATTATTTTAACTTTATCACAGATCCTTTTTCTGGAACTAACTAAAAAATCCTCCACTCCCTGAGCGAGTGTATTTACTGCTTGGTAACTAAAACCACAAAAAAGTGTTTTGTACATTTTTTGTCTTGTATCCTTTTTCTCTCCCTTCGTTGACGATGAGTCCCATCAAATTTCTCCTCTGTGTACCCACCTTGTTCGACAGCGCTAATGTTTACAAAACTCTGTAATCGTAAAAGTTTGTCCAATGAAAAATCTGAGATGAAATTATCTACTAATTTTATTTTTATTGTTATCCACTTTTCACATCTTAGATATTCCTAAAAAAAAAAGAAAATCCCTGAAATCATTAGATGTTTAAGCTCTCCTTCTGAAGTAATATTCCTGGAATGACTGAAAATATCATGTACTTCTTTTTCTTAGAGGGTATAAAAATAACCTAAAAAAACTACACTGTCCTAGCCAACAGTTCAAAAATTAGCCAACGCCCTAGAGTTGTGATCAAGCCAATTATCTGCAAATGAACTCTCCTTATTCTTCTTTGAAATTGTTGATATTAATTTTTTTTTTAATGTAATTGAACATGTTCAGGAAACTTTTGTTATACAACATAGGTAGAAAATAATGTAAATATGCGAAATAAAAAATAAAAAGCAAATTAAATTGTATTTGTCTTTCTTCCTTCTCTTTTTCTTTACAGCATGTCCCAGAAGTCATTGCATGGCCAGGGATCAAATTATGTTACATTCTCATGGTCCCACACGCATGATGATCGGTGAGCGCTTACGGGGGGTATAAACCACACGCAACCATACTTAAGTGCGCTTCAAAGGAGACTAAGTTCGCTTAAGTGCGAAGGACTTGGGTGCGAGAAGGGCACTTCTTCATTGCAGTGTTTCACTATCTCATTTCCTACTTTGTTTTTTCAAAAGAATTTGAAGACTTAATTTTTCTTGGGGATTGCACTAAAAACACCCATAAATTGTGAATAATTCTATTACACTGTTGCCATTTTGGGGCCCCTAGATTTTTTCCAAAATTATCGAACATTTTCATTATGCTATTCTCTTGAAAAACGATCCAAATCCACAAGATTGGCTCTGAAGTTGTCCGATTAGGGTCAATGTGTGCTGAATTACGATCGAAAGCTCTCAAAAGTCTCGCATCATTCATCAAAACCACAAATTTTGGCTTAAAAAATATAAATTTTACAATGTCATGACATCATTTGTTAGGCTCTTTTGAGACTTTTGACGATTTTTGAGTGTATCGTATGCACACATTGTATTTGTGTATGTGTATGCACACATTTACCCTGATCGGACAACTTCGGAGTCAATCTTGTGGATTTGGGTCGTTTTTCAAGAAAATAGCGTAGTAAAAATGTTCGATAATTTTGAAAAAAAAGTGAGGGGCCCCAAAATGGCAACAGTGTAAATTTTATTCGAAAGCTGTATTTTATTTGAAAAGTACTCGTTCTGGAGAGTACTTTAAGCACTTAGTTTTTTGAAATCCAACCTTTTTGGAGAAGGTTCTGATTTTTTGAAAATTGGTCGATATTGAACTTTGAGGTTCGATGTATCGAAGACAAAAATCGATATTGACAAGCGGTTTGCGCTAAGTCTTAGAATTTTGTGGAGTATGCCATATATTATGAAATATCTCCATTTGAAGTATGCAATTTAGGGGGGTGGTGCCCCCCCCTCTGCCAAAGGTGAAAACCCCCCCCAAAAAGATGTCCCCACCTAATAAGAGGACACGTGTTTGAGTGCTTTTCAAAAATCAAAGCCGTTTTCGAAATATTCGCCCCTGATCCTTTTTTGTTTCACACCCTGTAGAATACCCAACGAACACTTTCTCACATCTAAATCTGGGGGGACCCCCATATATTTTCTGAAGGAGACCCCCAGACTCTCCTTTATTACTCTAGGGGAGATCCCCAGACCCCCTTTAATATTTTGGGGGAGACCTCCAGACCCGCCCTAAAGGGGTTAATTTATAGTAGGCTGGTTGCAGAATGCTGTCGCAAATTTTCCTCAAAATTCAAACAGCTCTATACTTGAAAATTTCAATTTTACCCTACATTTACCCATTTCACCCCTTTTCTCATTGATTTTAATGGAGACCTTTTATCATCCATAGCTTGCCTACAATTTAAAGTAAACAAAAAAAGTCCCTCTGGGAAATGATTAAAGCAACTTCTCTGCATAATTTGGATGCATGTGGACTACTGGTTCAAAGGTTATGCTGGAATACAGACAGACAGACATCGCTACTTTCTCAACTTCTAACTTCGTTTGTTGTGAGGAAATAACGACAGAAACAAATATTTTGATTGAAACCGCATTTTATGGGCACTGCCATTAATGATAACGAGGATTAATTCGCAAACAAATTGCAAAAACTGATAAAGTTAATGATCAATATTTGGTGATAAAAATCCCAAGAAACGGCAATTATTACTTTTGCCTCCACCATTTGTCTGATGCTTCTAATATCATTTACAAAGCGCCTTTAGTCCTGATGTGTTTTCTTACAGTAGCTTTCATTAAAGCAGAGTCAACATAATGGGGCTCTTGTTATTAAATTTTGCAATGTGCAATCGATGAGATAATTCCTGAGAAAATTCCAACAAAAATTACAAAATTCACTCATAGACTCGCAAAATGACTAAGTTCAAAGTCTAATGGCAGAGCTACAAAGGTACCATAGGACATTCCTTTCTAATTTGAGACTTTCCCAAGGTAGATGAAACCAGTGGGCCGATCATTTACTTCATCGTTAAAGCGATCGTTAAGATTGTCTATGAGTGATTCTATTGGTCGGAAATTGTAAAACTTGGCCGTTTCTATGGTAACCATCGTTAAAGTGCCCACTTTTTAAAGGTTACTCATGAATCACCTTTATAGAACAGACACTTTGAAGATGGTTACCATAGGAGCGGCCAAGTTTTACAATTTCCGACCAATAGAATCGACATCATAGACAATCTTAACAATCGCTTTAACGATGAAGTAAATGATCGGCCCGCAGGTAGGTACGTGCAGTTTGATTTCTGCAAGGGAGCGGGATTTTCAAACTCCCTTGGACAGCATTGACCAGCTTACAAAGCCAGTTTTCTCCGATAAGATTGACATGGGAGTTGCCCAGCCTACGTCATCACCCGCTAGTGATCGGAAGGACCCTTGCGATGAACATCGCGCATTGCACGTAAGTACCTTGTTTTGTCTACCTAGAGATTTTCTCTGTGTGTTTCTATAGAGAGAGAAATCTTCTATGTATCTTGCATAGCTCCACCATCTTTGCTCTTAAATGGCGGAGCTATGCAGATGTCATAGGGAATTCCTGTCTAATTTGTCACACTCTCTGATGAAAAACACAGAGTAAGCCTCTAATTAGATAGGAATCTCCCATGGTACCTGTAGCTCTGCCACTAGGCCTTAAACCTAAAGTCATTTTGTGAGTCTGTCAGTGAATTTCGTGATTTTTTAATGTGCTCATTGTAATTTCACTGGTTTATACACAAGAATTAACAATTGAATCACAAGTAACAAAAATAGCAAGGGCCCCATTCTTTCTCCGATCTTCAATCAACTTCCAGAAATCCAAACTTTAACTCAAATACCAAAGGATTCTGACTTTCCTTGATCTTCAGCAAAGGCCAATAATTCCATGTTACTACACTTGTTGTAACGTTTCAGAGAAAAACATTGAAAGGCTAAGAAAGTAATAATAAAATAATAAAAGGAAGTTTGCTTCACAGATTCATTTTAATAATTTTTAAAAAATTACATTGTTAACAAGCAGGAAAAAAATAATATTGATATCATCTTTAAGAAAAATGCATTTTGCTAAAATAAAGGAACAAGCATTTACATTTATGAATTTATCTCAAATGAAGTTAAAAAGCAGCAGATATGAAGATTGTAGGGTACAGTTTGAACTCGAGGAGAGGTTCCTTTCAATTTAAACACAAAACAAATTTAAATCCTTCATGCATCATTCACCAAATCTCACTCCTCAGATGCTATCTATGACTTATGACAGTGCAAAAATATACAGCGAGGAAATCAAATAAATTTTATCCCTTGAAATGGATAGTTAAAATAATTAAATAAATAATGATTAATAGATAATTCAGTAAATATTAATTAAATAATTAATAAACAATTCAATTAATATTAATTAAATAATTAATAATTCAATTAATATAATTAAATAATTAATAAATAATTCAATAAATATTAATTAAACAATTAAAAATAATTCAATAAATATTAATTAAATAATTGAATAATAATTATTTAGATAATTAAATTACAATAGTGCAACGACTAAAGAGCTCCAAGAGGTTCAAATGAAAGGAAACAAGCTTCCTGAGATTTCGTTAAATTGAATAGTTTGGTAAAAAATAAAAGAAAAGAAAAAAAAAAAAGAAAAAAAGAACGGTTCAACTCCAAAAAGTAGCTCATCATGAACTCAAAAAAACCAGAATAACTCGGAAACTAGATGACAAAAGAAAATAATAACTAATTCAGCAATTAAAATTCTCATTAAGGCTTCATTTATTTTTCCTCTTCTTGAATAACTAGTTTTTTTTTAGTCATGAGCGTATGTAGGCCCTTGTTCAGGGCGGATCCTTTGAAACATTTAATAATTTTGAAGACACATCGGCAGACGAAGAAAAAAATTGAAGAACCACCCATCATTTACAATTGCAGACACCTTATCATTAATTTTGCATTTCCTTCCAGTGTTCTTTATTATTAGGTGCTGCGCACAATCTTTTAAGTTCATCTAAGCTGAATAAGATATATGATCATGAATTCATGAGCCATGACTGAGGAACTGCAGTTTTAATTAGTCGTTAGAATCTAATCAATTCGAGTCTTTGCCCTTTTCTTGCTTTCTACTTTTAGAATTTGATTTGTCAACTGTTTAACTCTTTTCGTTATCCATAAAACTAGGGAGTGTCCGGTTTTTTTTTTTTAGTTTCGGATTTCTATTTCTATTTCTATCTTTCAATAACCAGGCATCAGAATTTTCCACTATCTTAGTTTGTGTTGTATAATCTCATACATACTCCCTCCCCCTTCCCACTTTGCATAATCATCTCTCTCTATAACACTTTAGCAAAAGTTTGCAACAGACCCATTGTGCAAAGAGTTTAAACCCCCCCCATCAGCTCTTGAATTTTTTTTTTTTTTTTCCGGAATGAATGAGATGGAGGTCTGAGTGAAATGATTGAATAATTGAACGAATTGTATTTTCACGGAACCCGTTTGTAGCTGTATAAATATAATGAGGCAAGTCTCCAGTTGTGATCAGGCTATTTCTAGCTCATTGTAACACTTTCCCAATTAAAGTGCTCTCTCTCTCTCACTCTCTCACAGCAGGCAACGAGGAGATGTAACAAATCAAACGTGCTAATTTTGATGCTGTGCCAATTTGGTGTAGATGTCTCTCCACAGCATGGAGCTTGTTTCAAACCCCCCCCCCTTCCCCCTTCGTCATCTTGTCTAGATTTAGGTAGAGCATCACTAACGATCAACTTTCAGCAAGAGAGTATGTTATCGCTCAAAATCGATTGAAAGTATTATGGCCATCCTTTTTCAAATTTTCTCGCCATCAATCAGCAATTTTTTTACTTCACTCGTGGGCAGATCCATGAATGGGGCTCTTGCAAACTTTTATTGTGAGCAATTGAATGGTTCAATCTAAAGTGAAACCCAGTAAAAATCACGAAAATCACTCTAAGAAAGTCTAAAATTCAGTGATTAACTCACGTAACTGCTATAACGGCAAGATCGTATTGGCATTTCAATGTAGGTATCATGGGAGATTCCTGTCTAATTTGTCACTTTTTTTACGGAAACACAGAGATGTGTCTCATTTTTTATAGGAATTTCTCATGATACCTATACCTTTTCGCCGAGTGAGACGATATGTTTCTAATTTTGTTTTTTTCTACTCCTTCTTCTTTTCCTCCTTTTATCAGGACAGTTTTTTTAAGTTTTTTTTTTTTTTTTTTTTTTTTTTTTTTTCAATCCACCCATTCATCCTCTGAATTCTGGCTATTGACTGATATTTTTCTCTCGTCTTTTTCTAAAAATGTGAGTTTCTCTCACTCTCCTAGACAAGAAGATATTTTAAAGGAGAAGGCTTTAATCATTGAATCTACTTTGTCAATTAGAACGCTTGTAGACTTTCCATGTTTGTATTTCCTAGTCCTCTTTTAATGTCCACTTCTTTCAGTGTCCTTAACAGTGGCGGCTCATGTGATTTAGCAACCATGCAATTTGTCCATTTAAACCTATGTAAAATAGTACAATCTTGAGAATCGATTATTTCACATTCCTTTAAATGGAGGAAAAGCAATGTTGCCAAATTGCACAAGCCACCACTGGTCCTTAATTTGCTGTTTGAAACCAATGCTTATCATTAACACAGATATATGTCTGTGTCATTTCAATAGTATATCTCATTGTTCAACATTGTCATTTATGAGGAAGTAAAAATAGTTAACTTTGTGTAACTGCTATAGATAAAAACCACTGAGGGGGGGAAAAAATAAATGAATAAATAAATAATCTAATACCCGCAAGCTGACGCTTCTCTTTGGTGGGATCTTAAGAAGGGGCTCTTGTGCTAACTTTTGCTGAAAGCGATTGAATAGCTGATTCTTAAGTAAAATCCAGTGAAAATTACGATGAGTAAATTCCGTAATTTTTTAATTTACTCATCTTAATTTTTGCTGGATTTTACTCAGGAATCAGCTAGTCATTCGATTCAAAAGTTTAAAGTATAAGATTTGTAAAATTGCGTTTTCATAACCTAGCACTGAAAAGGTGAACTACAATGGGGCTTTTGCAAACTTTTGCGACAAGCAAATGATTAGTAAAATCTGATGTAAAAACCAGCAGAAATCATGAAAATCACACAAAAAAAGTCTGAAATTCAGTATTAGACTCTGAATACAGTTTTAACATGTGAGATTCCTGTCTAATTTGTCTCTTTTCTCTATGGAAACAGAGATATGTCTCTTAGATAGGAATCTCCCGTGATACCTGCGTCTCTCCGCCACTAAGCTCGATTCTGAGAGTGAATTTTGTGATTTTTTGTGTACTCATAATCATTCTTACAGGTTGTTATTCAAGAATCAACTCTTCAATCATCTGTAACAAAAATTTGCAAGAGCCCAATTGTTTTTATCTTTGATAGAATTCATAATCGTTTGGTTATCCGCCTCAGACTCGGGTAAAGTTTGCGAAACTTCCTTTCAGCTCTCCTGTAAAATTCTAAATTTAGTGCCGATGTCCTTCTGGCCGCTCAGGGTCAACTCCTGTTTGTATCCTGATACATTTCCGACGCCCCCGCCCCCTTCACTCAACCCCCAACGCCTTTTCTCTCAACTATTCGGTTGCACTGAAGCATTTGGAATTCAAATAAGTTTAATAATTTTGCACTTTTGTACTTTTGATGTTAACCGTTCGAATTTAATTAGAATAAAATTTCATTCTTAAATGCTTTAGACGCTCGTCTTATTAAATGTTGTCTTTAGAGGAGCTGGATTTTTTTAGTGTTTTTTTGTATAAAACTCGAGCGATCGCTGATGGTTTTTACCGGCTCTGAAAACTAATTGTAATCCATGATTTGTCCAAACTAATTCTTTTTTCCTCATTGTCTTGTAACTTTTAGCCCTCTTCCATTGCTTCATTTCACTGTTTCCTCTTTCATCATGAGCAGATACTATATTTTATTCGCGGTTTTGAGAGTGTCGCTATTTTTTTGGATAATTATTCGATTTTATCCATTTGACCTGATGTGAAACTCGGTAATTTGTAGCAAAATTTGGCAACTTTGAGTTCTAGTTATACTGTTGCGGATGTCTCTCAGCCAATCAGAAGCTAATGCAGACAAAACTCAGCCAATAAGGTTGATTTAGGGCCGCTTTGAAGACCATTTGTTATATATATGTATAGAGGGTGAATGCTATAACAACTGGATGTTACAAAAACAGGCAGTCAAACCACCAGAAGGTTAGGTGAACCTCTTGAACCTGTACCTGAACTGGCAGTTATACCTGAGAAAACAGTAGAATCTTGGTTTAACAAGAGGTATAGAGTGAGGTCTTAAAACCATTACTCACACTCAACTACTTTTTTATTTTATTTTTTATTTTTCACAATTCATACAAAAGGAGCAGCCAATGAGGAGCTATGTGTACAAGTCAAAAACAAGAAATCAACAACAAACCAAAAAAAAAAAAAAAAAGTCTACAAAATTAGACATAGAAAACATAGAATAGACAGTTAATTGGTATTGTATTTTGTTATTTGGGATTAATAGGTCATTCACCTTATAAAAAGCTTTCTCAATCAGGAAATGCTCCAGGACTCTAAAGAATACAGTAAACTGAGACCTTCTGAAGCATTCCTTGATCGAGAGAGGAAGGGCATTAAACAGCTGTATAGCGGAGAATCTTACGTCGTTCTCAGAAATATTCTGAGTAATTCTTACATTGTCTATATTATGGTGTCTGCTAGCGTAACTATGTTTAGGTAACGTGTCATCCGGTGTAATTAGGCAGTTATTCAATGCAAACTTGATACATTCTTATACATGCAATGAAGGGATGGTCAAAAGTTTAAATTTTCTACTAGTTCAGGTATAACAGCCACCCTCTAAACATTTAACAAACGGTCTTAAAAGCGGCCTCAGTGTGACATCACTCAAAACCGTTGACTGCACCTCCGACAAAGTATCGGTTTCCTGCCGCCTAAAAGTCTAATAGTATCCTAATCAAATCTTTTCTATTTAGTCTTCGATTTTCTTACTCTCCTCTGTTAGAATTAACACCTGCTCAATGAATTACAACGCCGTAGTTTTAAGTCACATTTTGAAAAATTAGCCGTAAAACCTCCATCTGTCAAGTCTTGATTCAGACCACTTTCTCAAAATTGTCTTGTTATCAGGAAATTTCAAATCCTGGCACAGCCTCGCACTAGAAAAGCTCTGAAAAATTTTAAATTTAGGCCTTTTCCAGAAAATTGGCCTGTGAAACAACAGGTACCGATTCTCTGTGAAATTGTTTGAATCAAGATTTCTGTTTCTGATGAGCGGACCTTTTGATTTTTTGGCCCTTTTCCTGAAAATGGCCTCAATTGTAATCATAACATTTCTTTTTTTAACCCCGAAAAAAAAGTAAGCTGCTTCAAAATCTAATGCATATACACATTGAAGTGGAAGGAAAATCTAAGTTTTTTTATTAATTGATAATTGATGTTAAGTCTCTAAACGACTCTTGCCAGTGTTGCCAAATTTGAGGTTTAAAGCTGTATAGCTGGCAACACTGCGTTTCGATTTCTAGCTTTATCCAGCTTCTGTGTATTCGTATTATATTATTTTCATTTTGCCTTGTATTTTATTTTTATATTTTTTGACCTCTCTGTTTTTATAAAATTATCTCTAAATTATCCCCTACTGTTCACTGTAAAATTGGGGGGGGGGGGATGGACTCCTAGATCGAAAAAAAAGATAAAAATTAAGTGAGCTCTTTTGTAAGCAGCATTTAGAAAAATGCGGCTCAGTTATCCTGATAGTCATCTAATTTGGATTTGAAGTAATTTCCAAAGATTACTTTGCAAAGATTACGATGATTTTTTTTTATGTTTTATACTTCCAAGTTACCCTTTTTTGAAAGTAAAACTTTAAGCATTGTGACTATATTTTAGCCTTTAGCGCACAGTTCAGTTTTTAAAAGAAGAACTTTGATCTCACTGCTGTCTATACTTCAAGCTCAATGCTAAATTAAATCATCCTGCATCTGGCGAAGGGGCAGCGCCTCTCATTCTTTACACTCTCCAGGCAAATTATTAACACACTACAGGCAGATATAGGCATTTATTTAGTGATAATGTTTAATAGGTCTCACCACCAATCAGACAGTTATGGTGGTTTGGTGATATCATTTATAAATCATTTTCCGTTTGACATTTCATGAGGGGCCATTATAAATTTGTTCATTTCTTCCTTTATATGTTACATAACTTCTGAGGAAATTTCATCGAATCTCATGCTGATTGACTGAGAATCCTAACTGGAATCGAAAGCCTGGCAGAGCTCAAACTCCATTTTTCGAGCTTTCGCCCCTTCATCAGATGAACGGCTATAAGTCTTTAGAAAGATAAATTGGGTCTGTTGCGTACTTTTGCTACATCAATATGGCACATTGATTCTCTCGTAAAATTTCATGAAAATAATGATGCACGAATAAAAACTTTCTTTCTTTTCTCTTGGAAGTCACTTACATTTCAAACAGCCTGCACGACATTATACATTATATTTGCACTGGCATACTACTACATAGACAGAACACCATGTTTATCCACCTAAACATCATTGTAACCACATATTGTTGGAATTCCCTTATAAATGCATGATATGTTGGCTGAATTTGCTGTCTAGTCTTTTCTGGCTTATCAAAGATTACAAAATAATACAAGAATTGTATGTATCTGAATGAAACACATACAAATGTTTTTTTTTTATTTTTTTGATTCTCATGCGAATTTTGGGAAAAAATACATTTTGTTCCCAATTTTTCAAGTAATTTAAAGCTTTTTTTTTAACCCATACTCACTAAATTTGACAACCTTATTTTTTTTTTTTTGTTGCTCCTTAAATTTTCTGTGTGAGCCAAATTTCTGGATGTGCCCCCCCCCCCCCCCCTCCAAATGACGCTATTGCAAGTTCTGTTGATGTTTACATAAACGTGATGGTTTCGTCTACATACCTAGTTGTAATTCGGTGATAATAGTGACTTGTTTAATGTAGTGCAGGTTGTTTGAAATGGGAAGTGGTTCCTTAGTTATTGAGTGGCTTCTGAAAGCTTTTATTTAAAAAGTGCTCAGTATCATTTTTGCGGGTTTTTACGTTAGAAGTAACAATTAAATTGCTCATAGCAAATGTTAGCAAAAGCTCCATCCAATTCAACCCCTGTTAAAGAAAACAAGTATCATCAAATAATTTTATACTTTGTGTTTGATTGTTATCAAGGTGCAAGCCTCTTGATTGAATCGCACTTAATGTTGTTTTCCCTTTCGTTATTAAGGTGATTCCAGGCGAGACTTTTTCAGATTTCCAATCCGATGTATAGCGCCTCTAGTCGCGTTTAGGAAAAGTTGTGTTTTTGGCATTTTAAATTGAAAACAAAGGAAAAAAGCGAAGCCCAAGAACATCAGCACCTGCAAAATTTTTTTACTAATTTTTTGAGCCCAAAACGAGCAAAATTGCTTCAGAATTAAAGTCGTAAATTATTAAATTCCTTCCGCTATAAGCTTAGTGAGTAAGAATGAGTGCGAGTGATAGTATGTCTATCTCTTATCTGCCTCAATTGCACTCATTGAGGCTTATCAAAATTTTTTCATTGCATGTCTATCTCTTATCTGCCTCAATTGCACTCATTGAGGCTTATCAAAATTTTTGCATTGCATGTCTATCTCTTATCTGCCTCAATTGCACTCATTGAGGCTTATCAAAATTTTTGCATTGCATAACTTCTGGCTTTACTTTTGAGTGTTTCAGCTAGAAATTTTCAGGGTATCTACCTGAAGTATGCTCGCAGATGCTGACGTTCCTAAAATTTGTGCTTTTAGTGTAAATTCATCAATTTTAGTCAAAAACTGTTGACTTTTTGAGCAGCCCGACGTATCGGTCCGCGGCTCTAACCAATCGACCCTGAAATCATCTTAAGAGGAAATGATCGAAAGTAGGCCAAGTGATAAATGAGGCATTTTCTGGAAGAAAGGTCCTCAAAGCAACAGGTTAGCTCCTAGGAAGTAACCCCTGTGCTTTTGGTGGCCAAAAGTACTTGGCAAGGAAAGAAAGTCCAGTGAGAAAAAATGTTCACAATAAAATAACGTCTAAAGCATTTTATGTCCAATGTATTTCAATGTTCAGTGTCATTTTACGTCCAAATAATTCAATATACAGAGAATTTTTAGTCTGAATGATAATGTCCTATAAAATTTCAAGTCCAAAGTATGTTATGTCCACAGTAATATTTTGTCCAAAGATGCTGTAAGTAAAAATAGCACTAATAAGTCCTATGGCAAAGATTGTAGTGGGCCTTTTTTTACGTTGGACCAAATGTTTGAGCGAGCATGTCGATGCAGTTAGCACCATTGCATAGTATCGAAGAAAATTGAAATAAATTAGCCAATATGCTGCGCATTTTGAGAAGAATTTATTTTATTTTATTAAAAAATACGCCATCTTCAGAGGTGAGAAAGAGAGGAAACGGTAGAAACTATAACTACATAATAAATAATCACAAACAATAAGAATGGTGCAAAAGAAAACAAAAAAAAAGCAAAGAGTAAGCTTTTCAATGGATTAATGTGTAAGGAACAGTGAAAAATGGGAAGTTTAGAACAGGTCAAAAACATTCAAATCAAAGGAGTGAACAAAAAAAATATAAATTGCTGAAAGGCCTTAGTTATGTTTAATAAAAAAAAAAGGCTCTTTTCAAAATGCGCAGCATATTGGCTAATTCATTTCATTTTCCTTTGATAAAAAGTGTACTGGACTTTTTTTTTACATCTGGACATTAATATAGCAGGACTAAATTTTATTGATCTTTGACTTTTGACGTTTTTTATTCAGACATTTTGATCTTTGGACTTTTTTTTCCAAGAAGTGTGCTTTTGAATGTAACGATAATTTCCAATTTCAGGCGGTAACCTCTTACTTTATGGACCCCTCTCCTGACGATTGCCTGCCTCTATTGGTTGTCCATTGTTTGTTATATTTTTATAGGAAATGTCACTACGTTGCATTTGAAAATTGCGCTGTGATAAAATAGGTAGTGCAGTTTTCCTCCTCGGATTTTGTTGTTATTGTGTGTGCTTAAGGTTTACTTTATTTTGGCATTGCTTTGATGGAGTCGTTTGCGATTGACATTTTTTCGGAAGTTTTACCGTTCACCATATAACAGATTGTAAAAGCGTGTTACGGGCAGTTGGTCAGAAGTCTTGTAAAAGGACCGTGCTGCTCCACACGCTCATGTCTAGATGTATCCACGTAAAACTTTTCATCTTTCATAATGCGTTAAGTAATATTTGTCTCTAAGTGTGTTTGTTTGTAAAATTGGTAAGTTAACATTTTTTACCGGCCTTTTTCAAGGGAGGAAAAATATAAAAAATATAATAACTAATCTGACAGAATGATTGAAATAAAAATACAGGGGAAATGTAAATCGCAAATACAAAACTGCAAGTCAAAATATAATGACCATGCAATTCTTTTCCAATCATTGCTATAGTCTGTTCGTTCTAACATGAGTCCTGAGCGGGCGATAAATAAATTTGGGAAAAATAGAGAATGGCAACACTGTACTCCTACGTTGCCACCAATGGCAAATCTACCTGATCTTAGGTCTCAAGTTAGACCAAACAGACTATAGTGACAGTACTATCAGTCAATTAAAGATTGGGACTAAAATATGCGGCTCGAAATGCGCCCCCCCGCTTATCTGACTCGATTTGCTCAGAATCTAGAGCGGTGTTGCCTTTCCCAAATAAATGTGCGAAAAAGCCGAATCAATTGAGGTGGGCTATAACTGAACAGTTACAGGGGAGATAACGCACCGCAAACCTTCTCGCATGAGGAGCCTATTCTCCCCCGCTCGCCGCCGCGCCGCTCGCAGCAGCGTCCATTCACTAAAATCTTATTCTTTCAAAATCAGTTCATCGAGATTCGGTGGTGGGTTCTCTCCCCGCTACCTTCTTCCCCCTTCCTATTGGCCCTGTCTCATTTTATCACTCATGCCCTTTTCGTTCGACACTTCACATTTCAAACGTTTTCCTCCGGACCATGTTTCTTTCACCATTTGCCTAAGAATGAATGCAGAGTTTCCCCGAATAAGAGCATATTGTAAAAATCTCGGATTTAGGCGTCTGGCCGTCTGTAGAAAAAATTTTCTCGCTGGCGGGAGGGGGGATTTAAAGCACTTTCCAGCTGATTTTCTCAAGCCCCTATATGTAGAGAGTTAAGACAAGACAGGGGCGGATCCAGAAAAGTCTCAAAGGATGGGCCATTTCTGTAACGTGAAGGGGGGGGGGGGGGGGGGGGGCCCCCTTATAAATTTTGAAATTTTAGCTTTTTAAAGCCAATTTGAGGCATTTTTTAACGGTTCACTCATCATTTTATACTACCTCATTTAAATTTTTTGTTAGAAAAAGGGGGTCAAGGGAAAAAAGTTTGGAACGGCTGATGTTTTACATCATATTGACCTCTCTATCAACACAAAACTATTTAATCAGCAACCCCCCAACCCCCCTAAATTATCTTGTTCTTATGAGCTCGAGTAAATTTTTCCTTCCTCCTCATAGGTTTGCCCCCGGCCCCCACTTTTCATTCAAATTTGGAATGCCAGCTACCTATATTTTTGCTTTTTCGTAGAAAATGGATGTCTAGTGAATGAAATTAAGTCCCTATTCCCCCCCCCCCCCCCTAAAAACCTAGTATAATATACCTACGGTTACTTAAAGGCTTTTTTTTCTCTTCTCTTTTTCTTTTGCTTTTCCCTCTCTTTTCTTCCTCTAATGTTTTTTTTTGGGGCCCAAAGGGGGGGGGGGCATGCCGTCGTGGCCCCCCCTCTGGATCCCCCATGAGACAAGAAGGTAGTCAACTTCTGTTTGGTCGATGAATTTTAGGCTCTACGGACACCGCCATTGGATGCGATTTGCACTTTTGTTCTGTTTACCAACGGTCTTTTACAGATAAGAGTTAATTTGCGATGAATCTGTTAATTTTAATAATGAATGTCAATAAGAATGTCTATAAATCTCAAAAGAATCATTAAAAGCGTTAATACATTTTGATCAACAAAAGGGGGGAAAGATTACATCGTTACAAATTTAGCGGAACTGTAATCTTTGCAGTGGAGCAAAACAAATAACGGCCTCAGCAAATGTAAACAGATGTGTAAAATCGCATCCAATGGCGGCGCCCATGATTTCACTTGTTTTGACTCTCTACATATAGGCACAGAAAATACAATCAGAAGGGAAACTCCCATAAGAGCCAATGGAAACAAGATTTGGAATTTACCAGCACAAACTGGCAACTGCCCCTACTCACTTCTAAAGATGGCGGACATGTTTTTTCGGGCTATACAACCAATCGCAACTGGGCCCAGTTGCCGAAGATCTGCCGAAGATTGCCGAAGGTACTCATTTTCGAACATGGCGGCCCGAAGTAAAGAATGTTTCAAAATGAATTAGAGTTCCCTTCTGATTGTATTATTCTGGTTAGGGACTCTGATTTTCTCTAGAGCCCCCATACCAGAGCTGCCGTTTGCGCATAGTTAATTTATTTTTCAATTCACCGATGATTCCCCCCGTTAAAAAAAAATTTACACAGTTCAGTTTATGTATGAGATGGTAATGCACGAATATATTCGTATTCGCATCTGTAATCTTCCTCGACCTCGACGGTGGGGTCGTCGATGACTTTAAAAAACTTAGGGATATTTTAATTAATTTACGGTGTTTCCACCGATTGAAAAAATATTACGGATCGAAGTTTTTTTGTGCAGGCAGTCATACACGTATTATGAACTTGTAATCTTTTTTCAACTGGGGAATCATCGGTGAATTGAAAATTTTCATTAATTATACGCAAAACGCAGCTCTGCCTCATATTCAGGGACCCTAATTTTCTTTTAAATTCGATTTACTCTAAATTTTTTATATCCCAAGGGAGGGTTTTGGGGGGGGGGGGGTGGTGTTTCACGGGCTCTCTTTGGACTTCCATGATCTTGAATAATGCAGATTCTCATTTCTTCAAAAGGGTAATGAAAGATGGGTGGTATATCGATTGCAATTAATTATTGTAAAGTAACACATCTACCCCTCGCGAACGGGGGGGGCGATCGGGGGAATTACCCCCCCGTTGCCCCCTTTTTCCTTCTCTTCCTTTCCCTCCCTTCCCCCTTTTTTCCCCCTTTTTGGCTAAAGGGAGGGGGGGGGGGTCACCCCCCCCTTTCCCCCGGATTCCCCAAATGTTTGTCATCGTAAGACCGAAACCTTTCCTCTTTTAATTTTTAAACTCATTTAGACTAAAATAAAGAACTTTGGGCCTTTTGAGGGGGGGGGTCTTGCCTCGGGTGGATTTGTTATGATCTATAATTTTTGCAAACTGGGTTTATCGATTTTTTTCATCGATCACTTTCAAAAGTAATCGAGGTGGATTTCAGCCTTAATCAGGTGTTCCGATTTTATTGAATTATGGTGAAATTCAATATACAATCAATGTGATTCATCAAAACAGATTAGTTCCTTTGAATTCAGCACCCCTAAAAACTCCCCCCCCAACCCATATCTAAGAGGTTTGAAAATCAACCCAGATTGAGGAAGCGATTACCATTTACCGTGCCCACCTCTGCTTTAAACCCTCCCCCTCCCTAAAGTTGATTAATGGGTTCGGTGAATATTTATGCAAGTAGGAGAAAAAATGCTTTGTTAGAGGGGCGAATACGATTTAGTAAGGTAGAAGACGAGACTTTCCTGTCAACAATTAAAATCAAAAGAGAAAACTAAACTGGGTCATGAAATTTTAGACGGGAAAAAATTATGTCCTGATAAAACTGCAACCTTAAAAATTAAAAAAAAAATTCTCCACGAAAAATTTTAGTAAAAGTTTTTCGAAAGGCAATGCTAAATTTTTACTCCATAGTCCACCTGCCCGTTAATTACGTTTGTTTTTTTCATTTATGACCCAAAAAGTCCCTTTGGTAACATGTCTTAGAGGAGTTTTTTATATTAAAAGTAAGCGCTTGACTTAAACTTAAAAACTCAAATGAGCTTTGAAACCAATGGGTCAAAGCAAAAGAAAAAAATGGATAAACTTTTTTCCGCTGAAATCACTTCCCATCCATGCTTCAAAAAGTGACAATTTATTGCTGTCCCTTCGCAGAAATTCTATCTCATTGTTAATTTGCCTTCGGTCCAGATGATCAACTGCACTTGAAGTATGAAAAGAAGGTATCAAAAGCTAAACCCTTGAAGAGTAAAAAGTTATTTGGTAGTACTGGTGAGGCTAATTTTTAATCGGAACAAAACCCGGAATTTTTAATCGGAACAACGGAACACTCCCGCATTGCGGTTAGCCAATACGGTTCGAGTGTTCCCTCAAAACAGAATGGAACACTAACCATGCCAACGAGCAACGAGTCGATCCACCGATCAAGCGCAGTTTTTTGCGTTTACTGAGATATAACTTTGAACCCGTAAGTTTCGCTGTAATCCTGGGTCTCTTGACCCGGTGTTTTTAACGAGTCCCCAAAAAGATGATCAAAGTCCAGTATTTTGTCGCTATGATAGTATTTTTTTCCGTGTGATGTCGAGGGGGGGGGGGACTAGAAGGGAACCAACGAGAGGGGAGATGGGTGGCGGCGAGCGTGTTGCCCCCGGGAAAACCCCTTTAAAAATCGCTCTTACTTGATAGAAAATTGCCAAAATATTCTTTCAAAGACACTACAAATTTCAAAATCTAGAGGGGTGATTCCTCCCTCCCCCCGGAAATCTTCTGGATCCGCCACAATTGCTGCTCCCAAAATTTAAAATTTTGAATGATACTTTGAACGTCTCTGATAATTAAAAAAAATTTCCCGGGCAACAGATCATAATGTGTCAACAGTCATCAGCCTAATGAAAGATCCACATAATTTTTTTGAAGGGCGAGGGGGGGGGGGGGCACGTTTTAGACATGGCAATTTTTAGCGTCCAAAAAGCATTACAAGATCATTATACGATGGAAAAGGGCAATTTTTAACGCTTTTTGAGAATGGGGAAGGGGGGGAAACACATGCCCTCGTGCCCCCTGGATCCACGCAATATCATCATCGACGGAAGCGCAACCCAAAAAAGTCTTTCTATAGTCTTAAGGGAGGATTTGTCCCAAAAATTGTCGGCACTGACTCAATGATATTTGTGTTGTGGAGGAGGGGGGCCATCATCACTGAAAACCAATTTTACAAAAAAACGAGTAACGAGTCACTGAAAGTCTATTGAATGAAAAGAAGAAATAATGAGTTGAACTGACAATGAGAGTTGAAGCAGCGTGGAAGGAGTAGGGGAGGGGGAGGAGGGGTTGACGACAGTGGGACTGTGTCGTTTGGACACGATGGCCAGCTTTTAGGTGAAACTGCACTCTGGTCGGAAAAGAGACGGCGCAGATCGGAGACGGATAGCCGCTCTCGCGAGGCACGCTTATCTGCTCGCTCATATTTTTTATGAGTGAAGGCCCCGCGGTTTATTCCACTCCCCTCGCTACCCCAGTACCCACCCTTATCGCTCACCGTTAGCACAAGCTGGCAACACTGCTGCGAATTTCCCAGAGTTTCCCCTTATCGCTAATTCCTCAAGCGCCGAGTGTCCGAGCCCAAATAGTTTAGTCCCAATCTTTAATTGACTGATAGTACACCCCCCCCCCCCCCCTCTCAACTAACTTTGAACCTGCAGAACTCTATTTACCAAAAAAGAAAAAGAAAAAAAGAATAAGAATAACAAAGCTAGAAAATTTTTTAAATTACCGACAGTCGATAATGATGAAAGATTTAATATCGTTGACAAAATCTCCATTAATTAATTTGGCTAATGTATCACAAGAGATGCTTTTTTAAAGGGCCACATGTTTCCCCTTTAATAAACGGCAAGACGCAGGGTCTACTATAATCACCAATTAAAATTTGGATCTAAATTCGAACGATCGACAGCAGTCTTGATATCTCCTGCATCTGAATAGGAACGAAGGAGTTTCGGCCGTGAGGGCAGCTTATTGAAACCATAATCATATAAAGTGCTTTTTGTACGAACGATTGGACTAATTGTATACGAGTTTCGATCTTTCAGAGCTGATTTGAACTCCGGAATATCGTCAAGCCTTTTGTTGCGCTTAATTAAAGGCGACTCGTCCTCGTGTAACCCTGGGTCAGCTAATCTTTTGTTGGAGTTAGTGTCGTGTGGGGTCAATGGCATAAGACCTTCATGCGATAGTGCTATGGGTGTACGGCAGTTGACTGAGGACGAGAAAGGACTACATAACTGCTGAAACAAAAATTAAAACACCAAGTTAAAATGGAGCCATTGGTATTTTGCACAGAGTAATTCAGACACCCTGAGGTCAGAGCTAATTAGTTCCACTCAATCATCAAGGTTTGATACGTTACAGAAACATATCCAACTGAACAGCTCCATCAAATAATGTTACATTCGTGCAATGGGTCTGTAGTATACTTTTGCTATAGCGTTATGGAGGGTTGATTCGGGTGTAAAATTGCGTGAAAATAAAAGCGAGAGCATCAAACAGTCTTAAAATCTACTCATAAACCCACAAAAGGCGTTTAAAGGAACGGCCGAGGATGGAGGTTGAAAGGGCGAATCAACCCTGCATGCATGCACCACAAGCAGCAAAGATGGCCGACAATGGCATTGGACAAGGCAGGTGTTTGCCCTACGTTTTCTTCTCAGAATCCTAGCAAATCAACACAGAACGTAATATATTCACCATAGTAATCACATACGCTATCGAGAAAGTAAAATTTACAGGAAAAAAACACAAAACGTAAAAACTATGACGAAGTAAGACGTATGTTACAATTTTTCAGACATTATGAACTGCCGTCATCAGCCATCTGTTGATGCCCATGGTGCACGCATGCAGGGTTGATTCCCCCTTTCAACCGCCATCTTAGGCTCTCCTTAAAACAGCTTTTGTGGATTTAAGAGTAGATTTTAAGACTATTTGATTCTCTCGACGTGATTTTTCACACGATTTTACAACGGAATCAACCCTTCATATTACAAACAACAAGACAGAGCATGCAACAGACCCATAGGAGTTGTCACCATTCCACAACAAACCTTCAAGATTGAGTAGAACTGATGAGGTCTGAACAGATGAGACTTAGCTCTGACCTAAGGATGTCTGAATAATTACCTCACTTGACTAGTAAATAGTTTCTGAGGATCTATCTCAAAATTCATTGGCTCTACAAAATTTTCTGCTTTTTGTCAACTTACGAATTTTATATTCTCGTATAAATTATTATTTAAATATTTATTGGCTTTGATTGATAGATAATAGATCAATTTCTTCTTTTGCAGAATCAGTATTCATTATTTCGCTTTAATTTTAGAGCAATCAAAGTTAAAAGGCAATATACGTCTCAAAACAAGTTTGCCACGCACATGGATCCTCCCGTCCAACACACCTTAATGTTCAACAAGGGCTCCGCAAACTTCTTCCCTCATCAGAACTGCCACTTTGCAAATATTTATAATTTTTCAATTCACCAATAAATTAATCCATCAGTTGAGAAAAGATTACCAGTTCAGTTTAAGACTGCAGCAGCAAGAAAATACTTTGACCTGTAATCTTTTTTCAACTGGTGAATCATCGAAGAATTGAAAATGCCATGAACTATAAACGAAATGGCCCCATTTCCCATATTTTTGGCGACAAAAAGATTTCAGGAAGTTAATAAGGTAATTAACGGTCGAATTTTTTTCTCAAACAAGGATCAAACTGACACAGCCAAAATCTTCAAATTCTAGCCACCAACATCCAAATTCCCCTATACCCAGTGCCCCGCCAGCCACAAGGTCTTCAAAAACGTAACCCTTGTGGTTAGCCGGGTATTACCGTATCTGCCAAACAGAGGACCAACAAGAAGATAAGATACTACATTTTACAGAAGATAACTTACGCGGCTAGGAGTGTCTTGTCTTTCAAAATTACTCTTAAAGTTAAAATGTATAGGCAGTCTAAAATCGGAGCCAGGTGAAGAGCGGTTGACTTGATCAAGGCAAATATCTCCACTGAGGAGAGCCTGGAAATCAGGCGGCAGCATCGAATTCTCATCAGTAATCTGTGAAAAGAGCAAGACAGAGAACTGAAATTAAAACAAGAACAGAAAAGTGAATCAATATTCCTAGATTTTAGAAAGCATCGTGGAGGAGTTTAGAAACCATGATACAAAACTCCTGAACCCAGATACTTTCTCACATGTATTGATGGCAGGGGGGGTGATCACGGAAAATTATCGCGTAATCGGATTGAATGTGTTAAGGTGATTCCATGTCACGTGACGAAGGGGATCGATTAATGGGCATTTACCGGATTTTATGGATTTTTTTGGTAAAACGCGGATCGTCAGCACCTGTAGATAGATCTCATGAAGATAACTGCTAAGTTTGGACACACGAACCACAAAGCAAGGACGTAACTATGGGAATTCGCACAATCCCTGCTCCATCTCTCATATCCCGCTACGACAGCGCGAATTCCCATACTTCCGTCCTTATTTTCCGGATTCGTGCCTTTAAACTTAGCAGATACTTTCGTTCGCTCTACATACAGGAGCTGACCATCTCCTTTTTAGAAAAAAACTCCGTAAAATCCGGTAAATGACCATAATTCGATCGATTCCCTTTGTCACTTGCCATGGAATTAACTTAATAATCTGGTGATTTTCATCATCAGGCTGAGTAATTAACTTCAATAGGTGGTTGCGTTTTTTTTTTCACCTGATTTCCCTGGATTGGTTCTTCGTATTTACGAGACAATGGCCATTTTGGATAGTTTATCCATCTTCAGGTCTAACACGAAGTAAATGTAGGAGAAACTGTACCGGAAAATAATTTGTGATAAGTGCCCAAATTATTTTCCGGTACAGTTTTTCCTACATTTACTTAGTGTTAAACCTGAAGATCGATAAACTATCCAAAATGGCCATCGTCTTGTAAATATAAACAATCCAAGGAAATCAGGTAAAAAAAATATATTCACCGATTGAAGTTAGTGTGCTAAATCACATGGGTTTACTACTGCGCATTTCGATCGTGCGGGACCCAGTCTAAACCACTTCCTCATCTCTTCGAACTTCAGTCAACCGAGTTTCCAAACCGCCTCCACTCATCATAATCTCTGTCAACTGAAGTACTAAAAGGTGATTACAGGGGTGCAAAACAATGCCCAATCTAGCGATCCGCAGACAGTGTGAAAGAGCGGAAACTTTTGGGAACTTAAGGAAACTAGGGCGGCAAAAAAAAATTTCGGGAAAATGACTAAAATTATGAAAATATTGATTATCTATTTTCTCAATTGATGAATCATCGGTGGACAATTTGTTTTTGAAAAAAATTACCGTAGCCCATATATGCCCAGAATTATTTGAAATTTTTTGGTGTTTTTCTCAAAAAAAATTTGAGAACTAAAACCCAAAAAGATGGAAAAAAACGGGAAATTTTTTCGGGACAGCTAAATTTTACAGGCTAAAAACTCAAAATTGGTTTTTGAGTACTATTGGTCCAAATTGACTGAGATTTAGTCCAAAAATAACGCAACCCACTGGGCATACATGGGTTAGTGAAGCACCCTATGTTAATTTCCAATTTCTATAAGGCCGAAAAAGTTTGGATACAGGCATTTCCCTCCATTTTCTAGCCAGTCAGAAGCCGACTTTGAATTAAGGTTTTAACCACACTAGCTACCGATGCAATTGCGACTCTTGGTTACTCTTTGCTCTACAGACAGGGACTCTAATGGAGCTATTGCAAACTTTGGCTACAGGCTTATTAATAGTAGATTGCAGGGTAAAACCCTGTCAAAATGACGAAAAGCGAACTAAAAAATTACGAAATCCACTCCTAAACTCATGAATTGCTTTCAAATGCGAGATCATAATGGCGGAGGTTACCGCCTTTGACACTGGGTTGCCCTTTCAATAAGCGCCATCCTCTGGAGGTGTTCTCACGACACAACACAAGAAGAAGAATACAATTGTCATAAGATTTAGACGATAATCACTGCCAATACAGTCTCGCGTTTGAAAGCTATTCGTTAGTTTGGGAGTGGATTTTGCGATTTTTTTCATTTTTACAGGGTTTTATCCATAATCAACTTTTAATTAGCTTACAGCAAAATCTTGCAACAGCCCCATTGAGAATATTGACTTGGATATAAGTTATAAAACAAACATACTTTGGCAGGACTGAGGAAGGGACAGCCAGGGCTTTTTAAAAGCATGTTGTAGGAGTTCTCTTTATCCGCTGAACCTGGCGCCATTCTTCTTTGAACTAGACTTGAAGCTTTATTCGGAGTGTTCTTTTTTTGAAAGGCTCAAACTAATTTGTTCATTCTGAAACAGACAAAAGCAGAAAATTAGAATAAAACATTCCGAGAACATTTTACGATGATTAGGTGCATTGGGTACTTAAGATAAACATTGATAAGAAACTAAAAACATTTGTACACTTTTTTCCTATTATTTTTATGGTTGATTTCACCGTATCAGACTTTTTCCAGGACGTCAGAGAATTTCATGGAAGGGGCATCATTATAACATTTAAAGTTACCAAAGAGATAAATTTATATTTCAGAGAAAGACATTGATTTCTGAAAATTTTTAAAATGAGCATGATTATTTCATGAATTGTCTCGATAAAAGCGGACCTCGGATCAAGAGTTAAAATCTCTTCATAGGTATTATGATGTTTGTTTTTTTGTTTTTTTTTTTCAAATTCTTCATGGCTGACTCTCTTCTTCAGATCTGATCAGTCTTATGACTTATCAAAGTTTGAGAGGTTCCAATTTCCACTTGAAATTTCACTCCCGCCTCACATTCTAACCTTCAATTTATTTCTGTGTTGCTTAGATTGAGGCAAAGATCTCGCACTAGCCAACCATGCGGAGGACGATTTTATTTTTTTGGACTCAACAAAATAACAAAGGGAGCAACATCCAACGGCATGTGGATTGTTGACCAAGGACCAAAACATTGATACTTCCTTCTGATTGGCTACTGACCTCAACATCTTTACTCAACAGTCCACATAGGAGCCGTTGGACATTGCTTTGTTGCTACCCCCCAAAAAAAAGTTGCCGCTATGGGCGAGATAGGTAGTGTGCGGTCTCAGCTGCCTTCTTGGAACGCCTTGCCCTCATCTATACACAATTTTGATGTTTTGCCTCCTTTTAAATTGAATGCCAAATGCCATATTCTTGAGGTTTACTAATTTTACGAGTTCTATTTACTATTTTTGCTCTGTAAGTGGTTAAGTTGGTCATCTTTTCTCTTTTCTTAATATTTGTTTTGTATTAGGGCAGTTTGCCTGTTTATTCCAAAGATAAAAAAAAAAAAATAAAATGAAAAATCATTCAAGCAATACAATTTTATAACTAATTGAAACTTGAAATGCTACTTGATTTCAATAATTCGTAAAATTTACAGTCCGTACCGAAAAAAATTTTGTGAAAACCAATGTCTTCCAATGAAACATCTCTTTGCTAGGTAGCTTTAAATGTTTGAACGATTCAATTTCCTAAAAATTTCCCATCGTGAGCAAAAATATCCTTTTACTGCAGAAAGCTGGAGGACTTTGTAGAACTCAGTTCAGAAGTGGAGGCGAAGCTTATTTATAATCTTTGGAATTTATTCCACTAGTATTTTTCAGGCCGGCAGAATCTTCCACAAACTCTGTATTCTTCGGCAATTCCACAATTTTTTGCCGCACGAACTCTGTTTCGCCACACTTTTTGCAAAAAGGATACCACAAAACGTTTAATTTTTTCCACACCGATCACGCGATCCGAGATTGCCGGATAGGGAATATTCTGCAGGCCTGATATCTTTCATACTTCATGGTGGAATTGAATAAAAATAAATTAGAGAGCTCTGAATTCCAATTGAAAAGCGCTTCGAAACCACAAAGTCCAACTTTCAGTTGAAAGTTTTGTTTTGATTTGAAGGAATAAAAATTAAAAATTCTCCAAAGATTATGACTGAACTTCACCATCACAATCTGAAATGAGCGCACTAATAGAACGTCCAAGCTGACCTGACCTGTAATCTTGGCAACTTCTTGAATTTTTCTACAACTTGAATGAAAAGAACTGATTAAATAATAGCAGAACTTTCATAACTTTCAATGGGAAGTTTTTCTGCCAGTTCCATTCTTCATTGAATAAGACAAACTTATGGGCAAGATAAACATTTTAGGGGTGCTGGGAGGCATTGAATACTTCAAATGGTGGCCCCAAAACTGTTTGGGGAAACAGAAGGTCAAAATTAAGTTTTGTAATCGAGCTATCGAAAATTAGAGTCTGATTGGAAACGATTTTCATCAATTCACAGCTCCCATTAAAAACAAGAGTTAGATCCTCAAAATGTGGGGGGGGGGGGGATACTTTTCAAAGTAAAAATTGAATACGCCTCAATATTATTAAGAGCCAAATAAAATTGTTGGGCCCCTCAAAAACTGTATACATTTTATTTTAAAATTTGTGAACTAGCCACATCCAAACAGAGCACGGTGCAATCTAGCAATAAGGAGGTAGGAAAGTGCATTAACAACTGAATATTTAAGCGCAAATTAGAGGTGACCAATACCTCTGAGTGTCTTCAATAAATCGCAAGTCAAAGCTGACATTTTTACTTAATTGAAAGCTTAAGCAAATGAAAAAATTGACTCTGGTTTGCACCAAAATACTCCGTTACAAATGCACTTTCCACCAACCAACCCTCTGCAAGTTCGAACAGTGCTCAGCTTTCACTAAGCCAGATTCAAAACTTTTCAGGAAAAAATTTACAGCATTTTACAGAGCCCTAAAATTCAACTTGGCTTAATTTTTGGAAACATTTTAAATAATGTTTATGCTTCGTAATTTTTTTCCCTTTATTAAACTTTTCGATGAAGTTGACAAATTTTATTTGGGCACCTCAAATTTGAGAAATGTCTTAGAAGCCCTCTGAACCAATCAATATGAAAACAGTTCAACTTCGTAACTTAAACTTTGAACATACAAGAAGAAATCTAAAAACCTATAATTTACACCAAAATACAGCAGAAAGCCAGAGAGAAAGAGATGGAAGTATATATGAACCAACAGAGTAAAAAAAAATTAACACAGGATAGAGACGAGGAAGAAAATATTTCAAAGGGTAAAAATTGAGACAGGAGAGCAAAAACTTCTTTGTCAAAACCAGAAGACGAGTAAAAAACTTGGCAGACAGTTTACAGTTGAACATGTCAGACTGATTTTTTTGAGTTCATCTCACTGTCATATTACAATTTTTTTTTTTTTATGCGACATTACTTTCTCTTTGAAAGTGTAATTTTCAACTAGAGAATTAAAAAGAACCTGGAGCGCTCAATTCTTACAGCTTTCCACCAGTCGTTGTCAAGAATTTTCCACAGAGCAAATAATCGTAATAATTAAATTAATTAATTAATCTATTGATTATCCAAATAATTAAGTTCAGGAACCAAAAAATGTTGGGTTAAAATGGTACTCCTCCTGGATGTACGATGAAGATGTTAGCTATCTAATAACATGCTCAAGTCCTCACCAACCACCCAACAAGTAGAGTGAACATTTCCTCTCAACATTTTTTGGGCCCAGAAGATTGTTGGTAGCTCATGTGAGGTTACTCTCTGTCCTGCAGCAGTAAATTTCTTTACTTAACATGACTTTTAACGCTGTATGCTCTAATGAATAGAGCTGATTTCACAGAGAATAGCAAAAGACAGCTTGCCTGGCTCCCTGCACCAAAGATTCGCTTGAGTCTCTGTGCATCAAAGTCCATGCTCATAAACACAAACTCGCCTACTGCTCAGTAAAAAAGCTGTTCTGTCATCTGCCAACTCTCATGAAATGACGTCTAACTTGACCTTAACCTAAAGACAGATCATTGAAGAAGGGAATTGAAGGAAGTCAGAAAAATAAATAGACAATAATCAATAATAAGACAATGGCAAGGAGGTGAAGAGAGGAAATTAAACTTCCCAGGGGGCGAAGGAAAACAAGTGTGGGGGAAAAATTTATCTCCAAATGAATGGTAGGTTGGTGTATCCATGTAGAGTTTGTTACAAGGAAGAAGGCTGATGGGTTTGCTTACTGCGCTGAGACCTACACGTAACGTATTTGATTTTACCCACATGCAGAAACGCAAACACACCTTTCCGCAGCAAGGATGATCTGTCATCGGCCTACTTTCGAGAAATGTGCTCTAGATCAGGAAATTACGTGGGAGGCCACAAACGATACGATCGGTGCTCTTTGACACGATATGATCATTCATGATCACCTAGCAGAAAAGCGCAGATTCACCATGAGATAACAAATGCCAGCTTCCCCACACCCCATCCTTGCAACTGAAAAGCTAACTACTTCTGTGAAGTGAGCAGAGGCCAGCATTCACATGAACAATACAAAATTTAATTCAAGCAGTACTTACAAAGCTGTAAGTACAACTGAAACCTTATAATAAATGCCCTAACTTCTCACGCATAACTGAATCAACTAAAAACTTCCTTTCTGAGCATTCTGAGTGTCCAACGCGAGTAATATTCAGCTGCTTGAGCAACGAAGCAGAGATGCTTCTGACAGGGGCGGATACAGGAATTTGTCTTTTCCTTTTTCCGTCCAACTGAATGTTTGTACAAAAGGTTAGCAGTGGGGGCAATCGCATGGCTGTAGTCTCTGTCTCTATTCTTTTCTAATGTACACATTCAAATCGGAGGAGAGAGGGACAGACAAAGCCATCCACCCATGGGTTCAGGTAGTGGGCCAGGAATGATCAAGCTCAACTTTAAAACTCAGGTCGAAACTGACACACATGGTTTTCAGAGAATTTCAAGACACCATCAATAAGTTCTCAAATCTTGCAGCTAGTCCATGACACAAGATCTAAGAAATTCACAGTGAGCTTCGAAATGGCAGTATCGTAATTTGTCTTCACGCTATTTCCGGGAAACAGCATGACGGGGAAACAGGGAAAGAATCCGTAAAACGCGGCCAAGGTTATACAACAACTTGTCCTCTTTCCAGCCTCAATACATACATAGAGGGTTCAATCATTGATATAAATAAGGCTAAGGATGAGTCTTTTTGGGGCACCAGAAAAGAAAAATGTGGTGGTGAAGGACCAATTTACCGCTGGAAAGAAATAATGATTAGGTAGTTCAATAGAGCACTAAAGAAAAATACTCACCCAGAAAATCATCAGCTTAGAATATTTTAAAATTTAAATCGTTAGTAAAAGGTAAGTGGCAAGGAGAAGACAATCAATTCAGCAACCAAAATTATCACAACTCAATTCCGGACTTGGGCGGTTCTTGACCCCAGACAGAGCTTAAGACCGGCTCGAAGTTGAAGGGACAGAGTAATCCAAACTTTTAATCCAGGCGAAAAACTTCATATTGAAAGTAATTTCAAGCTTTACACTCATCCCGGGATGCCACAAGTACTTTCAGCCGCAGAAATAGTATGAACAAGAAATAGGCTTTGCGTGAAAGGATGGAGAGATAACGAAATGGCTATGGACAGAAATAAACAGAAGAGAAGATACGAAATGAAACGAAAGGTTATTCAAAAGATGGATATTTGTAAAGCTTTGGCGAAAGTGGATAAACGTGAAGAAATAAAACAAAAGACTAGAGAAGTTGGAGGTAAAGTTGAAACTTGTTCAAAAATCGTATGCAAGCCGAAGCAATGTCACTGAACTTTGCCGCTAAAAAAAAATAACCGAGTACTAACGCTTCACGTACACTAAATAGTTCGTTGCAAAAAGCACCGTAGGGATTTAGGTCCACATAGCGATGACGATATTTTCTTCACAAAAAACAATATTATAAATCATTATTTGTTGAACTAAAAACACAACTGAAATATAAACTATATCTTTATTACAAAATCATATCACAAGCGGTTGAAGATTGCATTGCCACTTGGAACCGTGCACGAAAGGCCCCTGCAATCTCTACCCACACCGAGCACGGATCAACTTGCCAGTGGAAACATCGAACACAAACTGGTGACGAACTGACAGTTGGCGAACTGAGTAACAAAGAAAAACAGGTGATAGAGAAAGAACGAAAAGTATTAAAGGGCAGGGAAGTAGGGGAAGTTGGAGGGGAAGTCGACTTGAATCGTGGTAGGGGAAACTCATCCTCCTTGTCCTAGGGGAAAAAATCGGGACCATCGAGTTCTTTCATAAAATCAGCATTCAGCATCCTTTTCGCGATACAATGTAATAATATATCAATTTATTATTTCCGAGCCTTTTCTAAGGTTGGCTTTGACGGTAAGTAATTAGTGTTTATTTCATTGGTTCAATTAAGTATTTTAATTACATTTTCTAACTAAATTAAAAATTTGAGTAATAAAAGTCGAAAATGGAAAATTCGTCGGATGGAAACAGTGTTTTACATCGGTTTAAAAAAAAAAATCCAATGGCATATTAGGAAAAAAGTTTCGGGTATGACATAATCAACCCGGGGGTGAGGGGGGTTGAAGAATTAAGTTTCGCAATTTCGCGCGGTTATTTATGCTTCCAGGCCCTTACGAAAGCAATTTTCCGTATCTGTATATTTTACAGTATGTGCAATTATTCGGAGGCTGGGCAGCCAACAGATATTTTTGGAAATGTGTCGACTTACCAGTGGAAAAATTTAATTTGGGGCCCGCCAGTTTACCTAGAGTAACCCAGTTTGACCAGTAAAAAACAATGTCACAACTTTTTCAAACATCCCGAAGCTTTTAAATTTTTCAAAATTCCACATTCATATGATGAAGAAAACAAAAAATGTCTGAGAGATTCAGTAGAATAGATTATAACTTGACTAATTTTTCGAGGTTTTTCCTGCATTCAAGTTCTTTCAATTATATCAAGATCAAAGAAGAAAAGTGTGTTTTGATTGTTTCAGTGACCTAGATGCACTTTGCACGGATCCAACTTTACTGACATTGGTGTGAAGTCGTAATAATATTGTTCAAAACAGAGTATAATATGCGGTGACGGGGGTTTTATGGGATTAGAGCGCCTTCATTTTGCGATGAAGCAATTCGATATCACGCATGCCGGAATAGTTATCGCCAGGCCAGGGCTCTGAACAGAGCACGGCGCGCCTTTATTGTTTTTGACATTTTTTGGATACCATACCAGTCGGCATCAGACACGCAGGAAGAGTTGTTGGTAAGCGTAATCATTTTTCATGGACGATCATTCAATTTTCCCCGCATATACTACGATCTTTTGACAACTGATTCAGAAAGTACATGAAAATGAAGACTTTCCAGTAATCTTCTCTATGAGCTCAAATGAAGGATAGAGCTTGTTTCAGAAGTGTATGGCGCACCTACACCGTAATCTTTTGGTTTTTTAATTTTTATTCCTTCAAATCAAAACAAAACTTGCCCCCAATTTTAAACTTTTTTTTTTAAACCGTTTCTCATTGAAAAGTCAACGCTTAATTAGATTCATTTTTATTATTTTCACTTTGTAACATGAGAAATAATGTTGAACGATTTCAAACATTATCGGTCTGGGTGCGCCTGCACTTCTGAAACGACCTCTACGTTGGTTAAATCGCAAACATAAATTTGTTTTTCTCTCTCTCCTTCCATTTTAACGCGTGCGTTAGAAAAATACAGAAATAGGGGATAAAGTCACCTGATCGCCACCTCTACTATCCTTTTCTAACATATAAGTTTAAATGACCAGAGAGAAAGGAAAAGGCAAACTCCTGTATCTGCCTATTGACCCGTCACTGATCTGAATAAAATGGGGATTTTTTTTTTTTTTTTTTTTGCCCCGGGTACGACGTAGGCGTGCGATGTCTAGTTTTGATAATCGAAGTTCGATCGAAGTCCATGTGAAACATCGAAATTTCATCGATGCATCGAAACAAATGTTAATTAGTAAAAAATGAGAAATCACCGAAGATCATGATACTTATTTATGCTTTTGGTATGGTAAAAGAGGAAAAAAAACTCGGAAGTCTGTTTTTACTCGGAATATTGATAAATAACGAGTTTTTCAGTGGCGAGGCGTGAAATTTGACAACAATGTATGAACTTTCTCCATTTAAATTCACCAAAAAGGTCCAACGCTTCAGTCATCGGCGATGACCAGGCATTTCGACCTTTCTAATGATTTAAGTGGGAAAAAAGAACGTTGCCAATGCCAAATCGCACGCCCGCCACGGGTTTTTTTGCATCGATTGCCACCAACATTGGCATCGAACCCATTCGATGGCAGGAAAACATCAAAACTTCGATCGATGTATACAATATCGCACAGGCCTAGTACGACGTACGATCAAAGGTACGATGCATATAGGGGTCTCTGTCCCACACCCACACATCCTGAATTTTTCTTTGTCTCCTTTACCGAGAGGCTAAAGTACCTCCATCTCTGACAGCCCCACCACCCAGAACGCGTGCCCCCACTTTTGCTCCCTTTTTAAAATCTAGTTTTGGTCAGGAAGGATCCTAAGGAATAGGATCAGATTCCAGATTTACCGGGAACCTTAAGGCGCAAAAGAGGATGTACGATGTACCGTGAAGGTACCCAAAGTTTTGGGGTTTTTGGTCTTGTTCGGTCAGCGGATGCAATGTGGACAGGAAAGCAGCGTAACATCCGAAGGGGTTTGCTTGGGTCATGGAATGGGTGTCGGCTCGGGGTTGCTCTCCTAAAGACTAAACAGCCCAGCAACGACAAAAAAAAAAAAAAAAAAAAAAAAAAAAAAAATAAAAAAACATCGCGGCGCTCATCCCACGGTTCGACCCTGTTTCCAAATTTATCCTGTCGACCTTCAGTGAAATGTTTTTTTTTTGGAAATCATGAAAGCCACATTACATCAATCATCAATCAACCATAAAATTGCTGGACAAAAATGTAAATTCTGTTGGAATTTGCGGCGACGCCAAGTTTCTGAAAATATGCTGAGAAAAAGGGCAACGCCAGCGGCGCGGCGTAGAATGCAATTCGTCAACGTGGAATTTCATCTATTTAAATCCATGTAAAGGGTCGAAAGCGAGGTTGTTCACCGAACGCTGAATAGTTCGACCTTTTTCATTGGTTCAAATAGACGAACTGCACGCTACGCCACTGGCAACGAGATATACCTGTAGAGGGGTCAATACATATTGTAAATCCTATGTCAAAGTGTCACAGCATGGACGATCTGATTCTGGTCTGTTTGCCTTATATATATTTTTTTTTACCTCTAATCAAAAATTATTATTTATTAAAATAAAAAAATTATTATATTTTAAAAACTAATTTTATGGAAATTGGTTTTAAATTAAAGTGCAAGTTTTTTAGTGTGGCTATCTGGAGTATCTAGACACAGAATCCAAATACAAATATCCAGGTGAGAAAATCTGGCTTGCTTCTGTCAGGTGTCCGTTGCTTTATCGTGCAAACCCTTTCCCGGGAAAATAATAATAATAAAAAAAATAACAGTTATATCGACCCTTTTTGTGTCCAGATGGCCACTCTAAAACACCCCACTATTGTTTGAAACCAATCTCAAATGTAAGGACATGTCTGTCTCAACTTTTTTATAAAATTTTTAAGGTAAAAAAAAAAAAAAAAAAAAAAAAAAAAAAAAATAAAAAAAAAAAATGTGATGCAAACAAATCAAGCCTTTGTAAAAATGTCCGTAAGAGATATCCATCTTGGCCACCTCCGTGATACCTCAAAAACCCGTCCCACAAATCCTATCGTTAGGTAGAGGTGGTTCCAGAAGTGTAGGCGCACCCAGACCGATAATCTTTGGAATTTTTCAACATTATTTCTCTTGTTACAAAATTAAAACAAACGAAATTCTTCTGAAATGAGCTCTATAGAGTTCGTTTCAGAAGTGTAGGCTCACCTAGATCATAGTTTTTGGCTTCTTTTAAATTTTTCATTCCTTCAAAGATAAACAAAACTTGTATTCGACTGTGAACTTTTAATTTTAAAGGGTTTCCCCAATGAACAGTAAACGCTCAATTTTTTTTCATTCATTTTCAAACAAGAGAAATAATGTTGAAGAATCCAAAGATTATCGGTCTGGGTGCGCCTACACTTCTGAAACCCCTCTGGCTCGTTGCTCTCGATCTCGATCTTCAGATTTATTTTTTATTTTTTTTGTTTTTTTTTTTATTTTTTGAAAATTATAAAACCCACGTTACTTCAATCAAGCATAAAAGTTGCGAGGAGAAAAATTTAAATTCTAGTAAAATCAGGCGGGCGCGGCGACGCCAGTTATCTGTAAATGCTAGGGAAATAGTAATTTTTTTCGCATGGAATCAGTAGATTTGGCAACGTGGGCATCCCGTGTCCTCGTCCCCTGGGTTAGATTTCACGCTACCTCAGCTGAAGGACTGAAGAGTCAGAAGGAGTTTGAGACGAGACGGGACGGGGCTCGAGCCAAGACGCACCACCGCGGGACCCGATTCAAGATTCGTTGGAAACCTCACAGACAGTAAAGCGACGTTGCAATATTTTCGTAACGGCGGTCCTTTGAATTGAAAATCAAGGACCAGTCCCTTATCTTGTCTTCGCGTGTTCTTTTGAATCCCTTAAGTTCGCTTCGACCTAACAGTTATACTGTAGGAAATTCTGTTTCCCACCGATGGTTTCCTCCGTGTTAGATTTGATCCGGATTATGCGTTTTAGAGTCAAACCTTTGAAATTTTAAACCCGCCTGATTTGGCAACGTGTTGATTGGGTTCAAACTGAGGAAGGACGAGAACCGAGAGAGGTAAGTACGAGCGCTCTGTTGCCAGATTGAGCATTAAAAAAAAGTTTCCGAATGTTTTGGTTTTGAAGAAAATTCTCGTAAATGGATCTGTTGCAAACTTTTGCTACTACGTTATGTTGGGGGGGTCGTTCTGCAAGTAAAATCAAGAAAAAATCACACTGAAAGCAATAGAAAGTTCCAAAATCCACAAACTAAAGAATGGAGCTGTTGCAAACTTTTGCTACAGGCTTATTAATAGCTGATCATGGGGTAATACCCAGTAAAAATAACGATTAGCGCACTAAAAAATTACGAAATCCACTCCTAAACTCACAAAATGCTTTTAAACGCGAGATTGTAATGGCGGCCGGGGCCGCGGTTTGCATTGGGTTTCCCTATCTTCAATCAGCGCCATCTACACGAGGTAGTCTCGCAACACCACACAAGAAGAAGAAGAAGCATACAATTGCCATAAGAAAACCGCAGCCTCGGCCGCCATTACGGTCTCGCATTTAGAAGCATTTTGTGAGTTTAGGAGTGGATTTCGTGATTTTTTAGTGCGCTAATCGTTATTTTTACAGGGTACTACCCCAAACCAACTCTTAATGAGCCTGTAGCAAAAGTTTGCAACAGCTCCATTGCGTTTAGCCCTTCCATTACCACGCCTGAGTTAATTCGTTTCGCTTATAAAGGTCAATCGACACAGTTTTGATTTTATAGTTGACATTGAAAGTAACTAGAAAAGATAAAAACATTCCCGGGAGAAGGCCCTTAAAAAAATGGTGGTTCTTCCTGAGGATTATCCAGAGAGAGCTAAGGGGGGTTTTTAGCTGTCGAGCACACCTGTTGTTTGATGGGCCCTTCTTCCGGAAAAGCCCTTTAAATAACTGGGGTTTTCAAAATAATGATGCTTAGAGCGCCTTCGATACATGACATATGCAAAACCAGCACACCCGAGTGGGAATATTATCTACCTTCTTAATTGGAGCGAACGAGCGTTGATCGATCCGTTGAAGTAATTTGGTAGAGGCAGTTTCAGAAGTGTAGGCGCACTTAGACCGATATTCTTTGAAATTTTGTCAACATTATTTCTGGTATCACTCAATAAAAATGAATGAAAATGAAATTGAGTGTTCACTTTTCAATGAGGAACACTTTAAAAGACAAAGAATAAAGTCAGACGCAAGTTCGATTTTGATTTGAAGGAAGTCAGTTGAAAATTCGTCAAAGATTATGGTTTAGGTGCGCCTACACTTCTGAAACGAGCTCTAGTAAAAGAGTTAACAGAATTCAAATATGGCGGTCGAATTAGCGTGTCATAGAATAGAAAGCATAGAAAGCTGCCATTAGACGGGACTCTCCCGTCCATTCATGAAAAGTGAAGTTATGCTAGTTCTGGTCAAGTTCAAGGTACTTATATTTAACAGGTACGCTTGACTCGCTTCCCGCGTCATCTTCAGTGGCGCGCAGTTCAAAAAGCATTCCAAGATGGCCGATAAAAGAAGAAAACATTGTATACGCTTTCCAGAAAACATCGGGCTATTTATGCTTATCTGGAGAGGGAAGCCCAATGTTTTCTGGAAAGAGTATACAATGTTTTCTTCTTTTGTCGGCCATCTTGGAATGCTTTTTGGACTGCGCGCCACTGAAGATGACGCGGGAAGCGAGTCAAGCATAGAGTACCTATATAGGGAGAGTATGGCCATCTGCGATCATGAGAGCTCTTAGGGCCCAATTTCAAGATGGCGGAGGTCGTGTTGTTTGAGGTTATGTTACATTGTTGATGAAAACGGTGTTGGTGAACGGTGAGTTTGATGACCGTTTCCCGCTAAAAAATGTTCAACGGTTACAAGGGTTTACACGATCGACCCGGTCGGCCATCTTGAAATTGGGCCCTAAGAGCTCCTTGAACGCCTAAAATATCGCAGCCAATCAGCGTAGGATTCACAGATGGCTATACTCTCCTTATATAGGTACTCTAGTCAAGCATACCTGTTAAATATAAGTACTTACATACCTTGAGTCAAGTTCGACTTTTTGCTAACTTGATCAGGCCCCCGGAGCTCCCTAGAGTTGAGGGCGTACACTTGCTCTTATTGTTGTTGTTGTTTTGTTTTGTTTTGTTTTTTTTTTTCGTTTTTTTTCAGATTTTAAGTTCCCCGAGAGTCGGGAGTCGGGGACCTGGTGCCACAGGTAGTTTCAGAAGTGTAGGCGGACCTAGACCGATAATCTTTGGAATTTGTCAACATTATTTCTGATATTACTCGATGAAAATGAATAAAAATGAAATTGAGAGTTCACTTTTCGACGAGGAAAACTTTAAACACAAAAGAATAAAGTCAGGAGCAAATTCGGTATTGATTTGAAGGAATGTAAGTTGAAAATTCGCCAAAGATTATGGGTTTGGTCCGCCTACTCTTCTGAAACTACCTCTAACTGCTCGGGTCCTCCCTGGCCCGGTAGGCAACCTCGCTCATTTAGATTTAGTAAACATGAATATGTATGTCCATTGTTCATGCAAATACTACTGCACAGCACGTATATCTATGTCGAATTCACCACTATCCACGTCAGATTTGGCAACATTCCGCGAGAGGTTGTGCGAGACGAACTCCGTGAGATTATCGCAGCCACAGGACAGCCGGTTTCTCGGACGGGCTTTCGTTTGAAGCCCAAGCGCCACACAGACACAGCAGCAGCAACAGCAACCACCTCTCCGCCACTCTCCGGAGTCCGGGCAGCGTCCCCCCCCCTCCCTCCATAACACTACTCCTTACCCTTATCCCGAAACTCAATCCTGCAGCAGCAGATGAAATATAAACCCCCTCCACTCCCCTCCCATCCTCCGACTCCTTTTCCTCCTCCTGCTGCAAGTCGCTCAGCATAAGCACTTCTTCTTCTGCTGCAACACTTCTCCGTAATAACAAGATATGTATGCGATGCGAGAGTCAACAGATTTCCGAGGTGAGTGCGACCGAGTCCATGGGGTTGTAGGGATCGCGGGACGCAGCGGGGACGGCGCGCGGGGTAGCGGGTGTCTATAAATAATTTGAATTTTTAAAACGGTCTCCTTTTTTTTTTCCTTCGGCTGAAGCGCAATGCGACGCTAATTTTTGAAAATAACGTTATGTTTATATTTTTATTATTCATCAGCCAGTATACATATACATATATCATGGACGAAGATATATATGTCGCATACAAGCACCGGTTTCTTGTCTTGTTTGTTTATTTTACTCTGATGTGCGTAATGGGTTTGTTGCATACTTTTGCTACATCAATATAGAACCTTAATTCTTAAGTAAAATTCGGCGAAAACAACGATGTGCACATTAAAAACGTTCAAAATCCACTCATTAACTCAGAAAATACCTTCCATTTTAAACAAACCCGCGCTACACTAGACACTATATCACCGACTTATAACTACATAGATGGAACCATCTCGTTTATGTAAACATGAACAGAACTTACAAACATTGGAATGTTTCGTTTAGATGCGTACATTTCTTATATTATTTTGTAATCTTTGATAGACCGAAAAGACCAGACAGCAAATGCAGTCCATAGTTCATGTATGTAGAAGGAAATGCCATAATTTTGTAGTTACGATGTTGTTTACTTATGCACGGTGGTTCCGTCTATGTAGTTAGTATACCGGTGCAAATAGTGTCTAGTGTAGCGCGGGCTGTTTGAAATTGAAGTGATTTCCTGAGTTAATGAGTGGATTTAGAACGTTTTTAAAGTGCGCATCGTTATTTTCACCGAATTTTACAAAAGAATCAAGGTTCTATATTGTTGTAGCAAAAGTATGCAACAGATCCATTGCTGCGAAGATTTTGAGTTCATTTATGTTGAGAGTTAAGGAGATTCCATGCCACTTGACCAAGGTGAGTCGATCGATGATTTTTATTTTGCAGATTTTTGGTTTTTTTTTTTTTTTTTTTTTTTTTTTTTTTTTTTTTTTTTTTTTTTGTAAAACAAGGATCATCAGCACTTGCAGGTAGATCTAACAAAGATAACTGGCAAGTTGGGATGCTTGAATCCGCAAAATAAGGATGGAATTATGGGAATTCGCACAATCCCTGATCGATCTCTCGTATCGCACTACGATACTAAGAATGAAAACAAATGTGCAAAAATGCATATCCACCGTGCCAATAGTTTTACTTGTCTAAAGGGGTGTCTCCACCTGCGAATTTAAAAGCGCGAATAAACTGATTGAGCCAATGAGCTGCCTTGAAGTCGATAGTTCGAGTCCGATGTATCGACAACAAAGAAGCTCATTGGCTCAATCAGTTTATTCGCGCTTTTACATTCGCAGGTGGAGACACTCCTTAAAGCTGATTCCATGCCACGTGTCCAATGTGATCGATTAGTCGATCGATTAAAATGGTTATTTACCGGATTTTATGGAGTTTTTTTTTTTTTTAGCTAAACGAGGATCGTTAGCACCTGGAGGTAGATCTAACAAAGATATCTGTTAAGCTTGGATGCTCGAATCCGCAAATTAAGGACGTAACTATAGTCACTAGAGCAGTGGCGCGGCGGCTCGTGCTATTTGGCAACACTGTCTTCGCTCCATTTGAATCTATGTTTAACAATCGATTGCTGGTAAAGCGCTGCTTCACTTTCGAATCGATTGTTTTACATACAATCAAATGGAAAGATGTCATTGTTGCCAAATTGCACGAGCCGCCTCTGCACTAGAGTCTCTGTATGGATAGAGTTGAGACAAGTGAAAATCATGGGCGCCGCCAACTGGTACGTTTGTTTACATTCTTAGGGCCGTTGTTGTTTTCTTCCAATGCAAAGACTATGATGCCGCACTGCCTCTTCTTTTCAGGGCTGCCGTTTTGCGTATAATCAATGCTATCTTTCAATTCACCGATGATTCCACCGGTTGAGAAAAGATTACACAGTTCAACTCAGTGAATGACTATAATAAACTAAAATACTCGCATCTGTAATCTTTTCTCAACCGGCGGAGTCGTCGATGACTTTTAAAAACTTGCGGATATTTTAATTAATCAACGGAGTCTCCGCCGATTAAGGAAAGATTACAGATCAGAGTATTTTCGTGCATTACAGTCATACACTGAACTGAACTGTGTAATCTTTTCTCAACCGGTGGAATCATCGGTGAATAGAAAAATAGCATTGATTATACGCAAAACGGCAGCCCTGCTTCTTTTGCTCCAATCACCCCCCCCCCCCCCCCCCCCCAAGATGAAAATGTTTTAATGGCGGGAGAGAAAAAAAAAACAGGAGTAATATACGGACCCGCGACACCTAACCGGCCCAGATTCTAATAAAAGCTCATCTCATCAGTAAAACTCAAGCCTGAATGAGAAAATCAGTTCGAGGGTACGCTCAAAGAATAGACGGTTTTAGCGCGAAGTCAACGGTTAGCCAACAACCACAACAATGCACTCTCATCGATCGCAATCGG